>BMAO01017855.1:0-97349 GCA_019973975.1 Trichonephila clavata
GGTTCCGTTTAAGTGGCTACATATTGACTTGCGAAATATATAGTAGTCAAACCCCTACGTCTGATATTCAAAATAGCGCTGTGTGTATACTAGAGTGTGATACACCATGCAAGAGGCGCGAAAATCATTAAACTCTTTTTCTTCAGAATGGTCAGATTCACTGTTTTATATTTTCGACATTTTCCAGCCCATCATAGCGCAATTAATGCCAGATGAAAGACGCTTTGCATAATACGATCAAAACGTTGTTCCCTCGTAGTAGTAGTAGTAGTAAATTCAATCTTTGCACATGTCTGGAGTGTATTAAAAAATCTATTGACACAATCTTATAGCCTGATTTATTTAAGAATTTTTATTATTTGTCTGAAAACACACTTAAAGGAAAATACCTATTAACCATTCTCAGTTTCTTGATACATTGCAAAATAATATACACAACGTCATTTGTAGCATACAACTTAATGAATTACAGTATTTACTAAATGAGACACCTTGAATCAACCTATGCTAGTTTCATAACAGTCAGTATTTCTAGAAGTGTTGAAAAAATCAACAACATAACAAAGTCTTTGCCATTCTTTCATTTTTATGATATCGCCTTACAGTTCTTGTATTTTTCCGTTAAGTTTGTATTCGGCTAAAATTGGCATTTTAACGCCCTTAACTGCCGATTAAAAGTTGTACGATCCACTCACATATTACCGTTTTCCTATACGCGCGAATATACAGTGTATTGCGGGAGAGGACAGAAAAAACACAGATAAGCAATTTTTACTCTGAAATAAGTAAATAATTCACAAAGCGAGCTCAAGGTCACTTCATCGCATTCGAAAACCTTTGGAGTGATTTTACGGAAGGAAATAATCGTATTTCGGAAAGACGTATATATACGTCTGGGGCACTTAACCCACCGGTTAAGCTAGACAAATATATATACGCCGGTGGCATTTAAGGGGTAAAGCGCTGAAATATAAATAAAACTTATGTTGCTAATAATTTCCATGAATTCTGTATCCAGGCCGGGAGAATCACCATTAGTGGCAAGGATATATGACAAATATATAACATGGCCTGCATGATGCTTCAATTAAAGCAATACTTGTTGCATGTATGATCTCTCCCTCTGGAACAATCCATCATTTCTCATGTTGACAACATTGTGAGCATTAATACATTTTTTGATAACTTATTTCATAGAAACTTAAAAATTTTGAAATTTTATAAAGTAACTTTAATACACACACAACACAAAATTTAGTCTTAAAATAAAACGTTAAACCAGTAAACCTTTCTACTAGGAGGGAGGACAAGGAAACTATTAAAGCAATCTTTTATCAAAAATTTTAACAAAGTTAAGGGAATTTTTGAACAAACCTTTTTCTTTTATTTAGCACAGATTAATCTCTTTAGGGAACATTTTAATGGATTTCTATTTACGTAATTCCTACGTTATTGTTTCGTGTTTGTAAAAAAAATATATAAACTGGAAACAATAAATTCCAATGGCTTTTATTAAATCTCAACACGTAATTGTTTAAAAAAGACTTTTTCAATTTTCAAAAAACACATTTATTTATTTATGTTTTTATATTCTTTGGTTATAAAGGAAATATTTTTATTTCAATGTTTTTTCAATATGCATTTTAAAATATTGGTACGAATTATCAGAAAACTATATGAGATCATTCCATTTTACTTTAAGGCAAACATCTGAGATTACAATCTATCTATATAATGTACTCAGAAATTCTAAAATATTACTTAGAAAATTGAGTGAAAGCAATCTTCGATGATAACTATACCAGTATGATACTTAGTTACGAGGGAGTGAGTGAGTGAATATATATAACTTCCACCATTCAGCTACATGAGGGCTTTTAGTGAAGGACTCATAATTTTGAACCATGGTCAAGTGACTAGGACGAATCCAGAGCTGGCACCCCTCTCCAAATTACCACACCAACATGAAGACGTTTGAGCTTTTGACAGATTTAACGTGCATCGATCCCATATATGGCGGGTCTTCGTAGAACTGGGCTCGAATTCATAATATACCTGTGACGAGCTCGATACCTTGCCTCTGGGCTACCAAGGCCACCTAATTTAAGAGAAAACTACGATAAATAAGATAATGAATGATGGCTCATGACGGATCTCCAGTGCATTTATGTGCTCTTGAACAAGATCGGCTGGATATGGCATATCCCAGTAACTGTATCGCATGTAAAGATCCTTTCTGTGGCTAGCACATTATATCTAACGCCGTTGGATTTTTTTCTCTATGATGCAATCTCGAAGAAGTAGTGCATACGTAGTGGCAACCAAAATGGACTCAGTTGCTCGTCTGTATGTTGCTTGTATATTGGTGGACCCCGTGCAGCATCTGCCTCATCCATTCCACGGCACGCTCAAGCCTGCCTCGATATACACGTTGGACACTATGAACATCTACCTTTTAAAATTTGTAAGTATTACCATTGATGAGTTCATTACGGTGTTATTTCATTGCATTCGAAGTTTTTTGTGACTTTTTTATGTATTCGATCGAGGAATCTAACTATGTACACTTTGGGTGTCCTTTTTTGAGACTCTGTATAGTATAAAATATTTAGACCTAAATTTTTGAGTCCAAAAATTAGACTAGGAGAGAAGTGAATCTCTCAGGCTACGTTTTGATGTAAAAAATAGTGATTAAATACATCTACACTGCTGGTCACCGTAAATGCAACACCAAGAAAACAAGAGATAGCACAACAAAATTTATTTTGTAGATAACATGTTGACCAAGTATCAAATGATTAAATTTATAGACTTCTGTGAAGTGTGGTTCCTGCCAAAATCAGTAGCCAGAGCAGCCGTTGTTGGAGATCGCGGCTGCCACACCTCGGAATTGATTCAAAGAGACTTTGGATGTGTTCTTGGGGTACAGCAGACCAGAAGCTTCCACACGTTGCCAAAGTTGATCTGGTGTGGCAGAGGGGGTGTAATCTGGGTCAATCGTTGAGCAACCATGGACCACAGTATTCTATCGGTGAAAGATCCGGATAGCAAGCAGCCAGGGAAGCAATTCAATCTGGTGATTGACGAAGACCTTTGGACAATGCGTGCCACGTGTGGTCATGCATTATCCTGTTGAAAATGGCTGTGGCCAAGCCCTGAAGGTAAGGAAGGACAACTGGCTCCAACACCTCGGAGATGTAGCGCTGGCTGTTTAAAGTACCGACAATACGTACTAGAGAGTGCGAGAGTGATATCCAATACCTCCCCATACCATAATACCCAGTGCAGGACCAGTGTGGCGGTGCATAATGCAGCTGTTCAGCATCCCTCTCCACGGTGTCTCCAGACTCGAATCCGACCATCGTGATGTTGCAGACAGATGCGTGACTGTCAGTAAAGACAATTTCATTCCATTCTGCCACCCACATCTTCTTTCAATCGCACCATTGGCTGCAGAGACGTCTGGTTCTGCGTCAAGGGTAGACCAAGCAATGACGTCTTGCGGACAGACCACTCTGCTGTAAACGGCGTCGAATGTACGCGCGGACACTGAATGATGCGTTACAAACTCAATGTTGTGCTATGGTCCATGATGAGACTGAGCGATCCGTCACTGCCATGCGCACAATTTGCCTGTCCTCACGTGAAGTGGTGCACTGAGGTATGCGATCGACCACGTCGGTCCGTCGTCCCTCCTGCAGCCAACAGTCACATATCCGCATTACAGTTGTTTGGTTTCGTCCAACACGACTACCGATTTCCCTGAAAGATAATCCACAATCTCGGTAGGCCACTATCCTTCCTCTGTGAACTCGGATACTTGATCAAAAGCTGATCGTTTTCTACGAGACATAACTGATCGTTTTTTGAAAAACCACAAGAAAAACACAATTGCCGAACTTGAAATCGTCGAAATCTCCAAGCCTTAAATAGCGCTTTGATGTGGCGCCACAGGCGTGCGTGATGTGTGTCTGCGCTGAAATTCTAATCATTTGCATATCTCACTCCATTAAAGCATGTTGTAAATTTCATGTCATTTGCGTGCTTCTTCAGGGTGTTGCATTTACTGTGGCCAGCAGTGTATATTTTGATTACTCTTGCAATTCGTTTTATTCAAGAAACAAGCATCTGAAATTACTCACTGATAAAATCTTAATTTTTGTCTGAAAATTGGTTATGAGGTTTTTTTTTTTCTTTTAAACCAATAATTTACTATCAGTAGTTGATTTGTTTTCTTATTAATTTAATTTTCTCATAAAATTTTGGAAAAAGAGTATATGTATTTTCAATTAAAATTAAAAATTTATGTGTTTATTTCAGAAGTAATTAGCTATCAAACAAATACACATTTGTACATGAATCTAGTGTTTAAGCTATGAACTTCAATAAAAATCAACAATAAATTTATTTTTATAAAGTTTTTCAATGATAAATAATCAAAATAATGATCTTATTCTTAACTAAAATTTCTCTAAACTGAGTGATCGTTGTTTATTTTTGCATTTACGTCAAAATTCGAAGGTATTTTGGGCATATTTGTTATGTACCTCATAATTTTAAAACTCTCTCAAGTGACGAGAGGGATATCTGAGTTTTCGCACCCATTCTCCAGACTTCCAGACTACGTCAATCACATAACTTTGAACCTTGGCAGATTTAACGTACATCACTTCCTCCATATGATAAATTTTTGTTGTAATCATCACTGTAGTCTCCGTTTCGCCAATGTTGGTCACTTGTTGGAGACTATGACCATTTGGTTCACTATTGCGGTCATACAATTAATTTAAAACAAAAGACTATTGGAGATTGACCATTGTTAACTTTATCTCGTAAATTATAAACTTCATAACTTTTAGACCAATATAGCGAATTTCAAGATCTATTCAATTTAATCCTGAGAAATAAAATTATTCCTATATTTTATATAATGAAAGTATTAAAACTATAATTTAAAATTCTACATCTATATTCATGCATTGTTAGTTAAACAAATGAAAGAAAATATAGTTTTGCCTGTTGTATAAATATTTATAATTTACTAAATTATACAATATTCATAAAGTGGAAATTTAAAATATGTTTATTTCCTCATCAAATTCCAAATGTATACATTATGTATACAAGTATAAATGTATTTTATATCATATCAAAATATTTTGATAACTTATCAGATTCTGACAGCCTTTTTATAGCATATATTCATGTATTTTATATCAGTGCATTTTTTATAAACATTTAGAAAATATATTTTGCTCAGTTCAAGTATTTACTGAAAAATGATTTGATTTCTTTTCCAGCAATAGATCCAAGAATTTTGAATTGCTCTACCTGTAAGCGGATTTTCTTCAATATCCAATACACCAATAAAAAGTTTTCATCTTATATCCTACATATCCAAGACTAATATTTATGAAGAAATTTTCTCAAAGGTACACACTTTCTGCATCAAAGGAAACTTATAAACATCCGCTTTGTTAACATCTTGATAAATTGTATTTATCTTCTAAAAGGAGTTGTATGGTGTAAAAGATATATATATTTTGTCAGTACAGTTACGAAATTAATTTTCCACATCATATTAGACTTTTTGCAGCCTCTTGGATTGAAACATATTATTTTTCAAACTTATGTATGACACGCTTCATTACATTTAATTCAAATTATCAAATAAATATATAAAAACATATGGATGTGTTAAATGTTCTAAATAGAAAAATATTGGCATTTTTGATATACGTAAGAAATATGTTTTCAAGGAATTTTTTTTCTATTGATTTCTGCTTAAAATAATTATATTTCTATCAGAATGAATACTTCAAAACGTATATCACGGGAAAAAATAAATTCAGTAATTGTAATTGTAGTTTTTGATTTTTGATGATTAATTAAAAAAGTTGAAGAAATGTATGAATTGTATAGCTGTATGTATAGTTATAATCAAAGTGGGATAATATTCTGCTGCCCTTTCGCGCGGATCTCTAAGCTGCACAGTAAAAATAATTTTGGTATCGCATCCACATGGTGAGCTGGAACGCGTCTCTTGTTTTTCTATCTGTCTTTAATCACTCGAAGTAGGGTTTAGTACCGCAGATGCCAACCGTTTTACATTTCAGGCGGCAGGAGTTTTGAATCTAATAGACGCAGAGCGCCCAACTACGTAATTTTTAACGTTTTTCTAATTTTTTGTTGATTTTCATGTTTTTCTATAACATTGAGTATAGTTTTCAGTTTTATGCTAACATGTCTCTCAACAAGTAATTTGTAACTTCTTTAAGAAGGTTTTTACTGCTGGAAATAGATATCCATCAATGAGATGTGAGGCAAAGACTGTCTGAGAGTAACATTCACATGCCTCGTTCATTACGATATAGGATTGAAGAAATATTTGATGTACAGTTGCATTGCACATTTGGATCCTTGTTTGAGTGTCACTTTTTGCACATTGGTGCAAAGTGTGTGACACGTTGGCTCAAACATTCGCACTGTGTTTTTAAGTTCCTGCATTGTTTGGGGATAAATCGCATACATTTGCTGTTTCATGTATCCCCACAGGAAAAAGTCTAGTTTGAGTCGGATTATGGAACATGGAGGCCACTTTTCAACACCACCATTTTCAACTATTTGGTTCCCGAATTCTTTTACGAGGTACATCTTGTGAGCAGGCGCATTGCCTGCTCACAACTAATTGGGAATGATCGTGTCGAAGATGATCTCAACATTCGCCTGATCTGACTCCACTGAACATTTTCCTGTGGGGAAACCTGACATAGCAAACGTGTGTGTGTGAACAGTATTCACCGCATATCTTTCTTGTGGTCTTTCGCAATGTAAATAGTTAATGTATTTATAATATTTATGATTTAAATAAGCACTTTAAATTTTGTGTTTTGTGTTACATTTGAATTAAATCATTATCATAGAAAAACATTTGTATGTCAAAATATTTATCACACACAGGCCCATATGTTACTAATTGCCGTAGCTCTCCCGCAGCATTTAATATCTGATTAGAACTAGTTGTAAGTAAAATGATTGGATTAAAATGCAGTTTTATCATTCAACATGTTTTACTTTCAATACAAAAGTTCCTGAAACTGTGAGAATTAACACGTGATTAACAAATGTGTTAATGCGAGAAACTTGGTAAGCATCACGTTCAATTGCAGCGTGATGAATTTATTGTTTAAATTTAATTTAATTATATATTTCTGAAAAATTGGAGATTCTGTTCCTCTCTGCTGGAAGAGTATCTCAAGAAATATAGCTCTCTTGAAATTTCTGCAAGCTTTATTGTAAACTAAGTGGATTCTTAAGATCCCGTTCACATTTAAATTTTTAAAAATTAACATTGGCGCATTTAAAATGAGTGTACATATAATTGATATTCATTTTATCAATGATTGATTGCCCTGTCAGAGAGAGATTAGTACATTTTAGTATCAACTAACTACTATTGATCACAATCAGTATACAAAAATAATCATTAGAAGTAATGTATTCCTTGGCCCAGTGATTAGAATTTTTTTTATCCAACATTAAAAGCTAAAACTAAAAATGTTTTTTTTGCGCGGAATAGTGTAATGTAAGAAATATTGCACTGCAAAAAATATTTACATGTTCTTTGTTAAATTAATAATACTTTATTTTTAGAACTTGTGGTGGTTTCCACCAAAGGACAGATTTACTGTAAGGTACTAACGACTTTCCAACGGTCACGTAGTTTAGAGTGGAAAAGTACCAAGACAGGACAATGCTGAAGCTTATACTCGAGGGCAAGTTAGACGTTTGATCTCCCTTTTATCCAACAGTGAAGTGACCTGCGTAGTTCCAAGACAATATGCGGCTTCGAAGTCTACCGATCAGGGGTGACAAGGACAATGACCGAATGGTAATCCCGAATTTGTCCAAACAGAAATGATTCTGCTTCAAGTGTCTCTTTTGAAAACAAGGCCATTCTACTTCTAAAGACACACGAAAATTAGAAACCCACAGACTCTAAGAGACACTTTTAGAATCTGCCAGACTAATCATTTGGCTGTCTCTCCGCCTCACTTCCAGATTTACCTGTTAGCTCTAGCACCTATGATGATTTTTTAAGGCTACAAATCGCGAGCATCACAAGCATCTTACGCGGCGTTCCTTTCAGTGTTGCGGACTGGAAGCATCTTCCGACCACCACGACACGCCGGAGGGTCAGAAAAACAAAAAAAAAAAAAAACAAGCAAGAAAAATGTTAAATTTGACTAATTTAAAGTAATAATATCATAGTATAACGATTTAATTAACCCGGGGTCCACTCGTGCCTGTTTGGGGGCCGTCGTTGCTCGTGGGGTGTAGAGAACACCTCAAGTTTTAAACATGGGTGTTTAATTATGAAAAAAAATAAGTCAGTTATGCTACAGATATATAAAGTACAAGCCGTTTTTTGTATTATACAAATGAAAGTATTAAATTTATTGCATACAAATGAGAATAACATTAATTTGTAAGCTATACCTATAAAATGTTCATTTTAAAATACATAATTTTATGTTTTTTTTTTTCATAAACAACAAGTAAAGCATATATACCAATAATAAACTTACTTTTTAATTAGTGTTAATTTATTCAATTTTACAAATTAACCCTCCGCTAGGCACGATTCAAGAAGTATTTTCACAGGCACGTGGCATCTCTCAATGCATTACCTCATACTCACGTTTGAGGATGATTTAATAATTTTATTTCTCAGATTTGACATTAAAGCGTAATGTCATATCTAAAATATTTACATAAGGTGCAATGTTTGTTTTTGAATTTCGATAGTCTTCTTTTCTTGATCTCGAAACAAGGGGAATTGTACCTCCTCTTCAAAAAAGTGCTTGGTGTTATTTCTATTGATTCTTCGTCTTGAACAGGGAGTTAGCTAATGGTAAGAAGTTTGAACATCTTAAATAAAGGTATATACAATTGTTATATCTAGTTTCCTTTTCTGAGATCGTTTTCTCACGTCACAAAGTAGAAAATCATAAAAAAAATGCCGGGCTTAATTGTTTCTATTTGCAGTAATATCCACAAGGTATCTTTTCGTGAGAAATCGAAATTGCTCTACAATTCTATAATTCTATAAATCACTTGATTCCCTCTCTCGTTCTGTTTCTCTAGATAAGAAGGTTAACTCCGTAGTTTTCCACCAGGGGGTGCTGTTGATGGCTTTATTCAGTAGTTCATGTCTACTTTACTTTACCTAGACACTGCTTTTATGAACATGACAGCAGTCATTTTCAAACAGGGTAGCAAAGGACTTAAGAGGACATACTGAATATTTATATATATAGTGCACTATAATTGGTAGTTAAAAATTTCCTAATGATTTCCCAAAATAGTTTGCTTGAAAAGTATGCTTTATTTACTACAGTAAACGTTTTTTCATTATGTTTTAAGAGATAGATAATATGCATAATTTTGAAAAATATGAAAGCATTGACTGAAGAAAACTTTGAAAATTAAAAACTTATTTATACTAGAAAGAGAACTAAATTGAAGAATTATTTCCTTCCATCACACCGTTAAAAGTACACATTTTACCTCAAAGTTCCTGTGGAAACTTTGTTCTTATTATTACTGATACTCCACTCAGATTACTGATTTTCATTAATCGCTTCAATAACTTCTTCATAGCGGAATACTCTATTTAATTACTTTTGGGGAAGTCTTAATTAGTGCTAATGGCCGTGCGGTGGGAACGGTTTAAGCTGACTGATCCGAAACCAACGAGTTTGTGAATTGATTTACTGAAGAGGAAGATGGGTTATTTACGCTATCAGTTCGTGTGATAGAAGAAGAATGCATTGAGTTCCTTTTTAATATTAAAGAACTGCTTTGTATCATTTCACATCCAAGCTTCATCTGCTGACAAAAATTTGCCTGGTAGTGACATATTTTTATATATACGAGAATAATAAATGACGTAGTTCCAATATTGATAGAAAATACTTTTAATAAACTTACAAATAAAGTTTCATTATAAATCTTCGATGTAATAGCCAGTGGAGGTTAGCTCATTTCTGCAAAATGTCGATCTATACCATAAGATATCTTTTAAAAAGTATTGATTGTTTATCATAGCGATTTAATACTCTATTTTTATAATTTTATAATGACGTAATTATTTTAACACACTGCTGCTCTCTCTACGCAATGAAATGTTCTTTAGTCATTGTAATTATATTATACTATGTATATAAAAAAATGTTTTAAAAACTGTAGTCAAAAGTCTTAAAATGAAGTAACACAAATGTTTAAAAACACATTTAAATTATTTCATGTCATAATGTTACTGAAGACAAAATAAACCGTTTTTTAAGATTAAAGTAAAATTATTTAATTCATTTTTCAAGTAATATAACCATATTACATTTAAAAAAAAGCGCTGATGTAAATTATTATTTCACCCTGATATTAGAAGTTTTCAACTTACCATCTTGATAAAGGTAAAAGGAGAGGCAAATTATATTTAATTTTTCTGGTAGCTTCATCCTCATCGCATCGACATCGACTATCGTCATCTCCTTACATTTTTTTCTTATAAAAAATAGAACATTATACTGGAACTATTTCCTTCGACATTTCGAGACAGAGAGACGCTGAGGAGCCAATCTTGATTATTTAATAAATGAACGTTTGAAAATATGGACAAGTGTTCTTAAAAGTTTAGATTTTTAACTGTATTCCAAGTGAAGCACATATAATGTATACATATATATATATATATATATATATATATATACATATTATGTGTGGCCAAATTATTGTTGTAACCCCTTCAATTCAATATTAGACCACACTTTGCCCTTAATATTGCGCATTCAAAGGCCTTTGGATTGGATGAAACTGAATCCAGCTGGACAGATGCTCTGTATATAATCTCATTCAAAACATTCTTAATTGTGATGAGATGTGATGATTGTGTAGGGCAGCCAAGTAAGGTAATGTTTCCGCCATGCTCTTTTTAACCATTTGAAAATAAGTATTCCATATAACAGACCCAACAAAAAGTATCCATATCTGGTAGGCACTTTAATAATATAATTGGCTCTACTTGATTTTCGTTAACACGTAAATTTTCTTGACATTCAGACATTCTTCCAGGTTAATTTATTGACCCAAGCAATGCATCCCCCAAACCCTAATATTGCTTTTAGAGTTTTAGAAATGCAGATAGGGTTCATATATCCATTCATATTCGTGCCCCATCATCTACGTGATGTAATTGAAACTGTGATTCATCAGGTAGGTCAAAATTCTTCGCTTATAACTATGTTTCGTATCACAATTGTTGACATTATATTCAAAAATGGATAACTGCTCAAGTCTCAGTGATTAAATGGCAACCATTAATAATCATATGGCATCGTCTTAAGCAATAAATTACCCATATCAACGGACCCTCCCAAGATAATTAGAAACCATAATCGAAATAAATTTGAATATGAAAACATATGCTTTATTTCATTTGCATGATGAATTCCCATGGTCTAAAAACATTAAATGTCTATAATTAATCCAATCTATACCGCTTATATATAGTACCCAAACTGACAAATTTTTCATTTTTTCTCCTGCAAAAATAGCTGGAATAGGATTAAAATGCTGATGCAATATTATCTGCATTCAATATTTGTTTATAATATGTACATTTTTATGACTAATCGTATAAAAGTTCAACATTTATCACCAGCATTTTATTAGTTTAGTAAAATAATTCTGGAATAATTTGGTAAAACTTAAGAGGACGTACTTAATAAGATCTTATAACTTTTTCATATGTTCTTCAAAATGTAATTTCCACCAATTTAGCCAAAAAACTTGTAAGAAAACTGCAAAAATTCCTTCTCAGCACTTTTTCTGCCAAAAACAAAATTTACATTTTTTTGCTTCTTTTCAAGGCCTTCCTGCATTGATTTTCAATTAAATTCAAGAATGCCGAGGAAGTTATTTTTCACAGACGATTTGATGGTTAATCGTATCCTAATTGTAGGATATAACTTCGCATGCCATAAGTTAACTTTTATAAAAATAATTCAGAAGGCTTAGAAGGTTGCAATTTCATGCCCATCCAGTATTTTTAAAAGACAAAGAAATTTCCCTTTTAAGAACCTTCTAGAAGTATTTTTACTACATTGTTAAAAATTAATTTAAATTTAATTATTGATATAAATTTTATCCTATGACATTTTCGATCCAATTTTTAATTCATTTTTGATAGTATTTACTCCATCGTAAAAGTAATCCTGATTAAAATGTATTTCTCTCTATATTTGATGTATAATTTTTCAGATATTCTTATAATATATATATATATGTATATATATATATGCATATATATATATACGCTTCCACGCCCCACAGGACAGGGGTTCAAATTCTGGACTGTGTGGGCAAGGTCGAATCAGACTTGTATCCTTTCAATGGGTCGATAAATGAGTGCCAAGCTTATGCTTGGTACTCATTTATCAGTACTGATGCCTTCGCGTTAGACTGACCGCTTGAACGAAGCATCTGCACATGCACCCCAGCCCCTCAGGTAAAGCAAACTGAGATAGGCACAGTAGGCTTTGTCCCTTATGGGCTGTTGCGTCACTGAGTTCAGTTCATTCAAAAGGCAGAGTACATATATATATATATATATTAAAAATAATCCATCATACTATTTTTAATTATTTTATAAACGAGAAATCAGAGTGCACGTATATACAAAGACACATTGCTTAAACTTTTGAACAATCTCAAACAAATGATTACTGAAGGTACTATTTGGGGGAACAATTACTTAAATGTTTTTCCAAAATATAGAACGCGCTTCCACATACATACACTGAGTGGGTCTTCTAAATATGAATACCTTACATTTTGAAGCAAATGAGCTGTTTTATCACAGTATTACCACTAAATAGCAAGGTTATCATAAAAATAACGAAATAATAGCATAGATGAGACAATAACATTCGTAAATTTCTTGTGAGTCTGTACGACAAAATAATATGATTGACAGATATAAAATGGGAAATAATAGTATGAGTTTTGATGCATGCAAGAAATATTATCAAAACCACCATGTTTGTGAAACATTCACTATTATCAATAATAGGAGCATATCAACATTGGAATATCAAACCCAAACTGTGTCTGAACGCCTAAATTGTGGATGTTACTGAATGGTGAATGATTTGGCAGAAAAAAAGAATCTAACGAACTGTGAAAGAATGCAGAATTGTAACAGAGGAGCAAGTTTCAGCAGATTTCAAATAAGCATCATCTCAAAGTATTTCTGTGTGAATGCAGTAATCACCTTACTGTGAAGTGTATGGATTATAAAAGCCAAAAGCCAGAGAGAACATTGCTTTATACAGAAAACTATGTAAAATATTTCAAAGTCACTAATGAACACAGCAGTTGTATAAGTTGGAAAATGAAAAACGTAACGTACTCCAATTAAGCCTGTCTTAAGTTACATCACGTATATCGATGAGTTCAAGTTTGTGAAAAGAACACTAATGCATAGACCTTAAGGTATATCTAAACCAGTTTAAGTTGGTACAGACAGTATGATGTTTTGGAGAATGTTTTTTTTTTTGGTATTCATTGAACCCTCTATGTTATGTGCATGAATATCTAAATCAGAAGTAATCACAAACATCATACCTAAACAACGCCCCTGATCAGGTATATAAGAGGTGATTTATTCCAACGAAAATGGCTGCTTTCAACAAAATTATTCTTCCTGCCATAAAACTGTCATTTGTAGAATTTTTCTGAGAAACATGACCAAGGTTTACCTTAGATTTAATTGATCCCTAGATTGCAATCCTTAAGATAATTTTTGGAATGAAGATTAATGGGCCCTCCGAATTCTAAATCGAAAAAAGTAGCCTAACTTACCCTACTGGAAACTGTTATTCTTCAAGTATAGTCTCACATGTCAAGGGACTACCTATCACCATCTTGCAGAGTATACATCAAGAAAAATTAAGTTTATGTTGCAATAGGTGTCCCAATGGAGATATTGAAGGTTATGATTTAAAAATTATCACCATCGAGTTTTCGTACTTGGCCAAATGAAAGAAAAATTAGAACAAAGACTCTGCAATACATTTAATGTAACGCTTGGTTATTCCCAAGTAGAAACGATACAAACCTAATTTAGTCATGACATTAGATATACAATAAAAATGCCCGCTATTTTTTAAAAAAAGCAAGTTTCACAGCAATATCATAGAATGGCTGATCGTCTTTTTCGACTCAAGTCAAGTGAGACTTTATCACCAGTATTTATTACTTAATGCAACTGTCACCAAGGAACACTATCAAAAGGTTTTAAGTCACCTTCGTGACATTATATTTTGCAAGTTCTTGGTAGGAGACAAAGGTTTTGACGAGTAATCGGTGGATCCATCACGATAAGGTTTTCATAAATTTTATAAATAGTCTTCTAGTAAAACACGCCTCATATGAGTGTTGCCACTTCCATACTCACTTGTACCGGTTACTTCCGTGATCTACCGATGTGACTCAGGCGTTTTGAGAAGTTAAAAGTGTTCTTGAAGGGCACTAAAGTTCAATAGAAAACAAAAATCAAACAGTAAATGATGGGACAATCGGCAATCCAGCGCAACTTGAGAAACTTAGAGTAACTGGAAAAAAAATGTGTAGAAGTCCAAATGATTACTTTAAAGCAGTGCTTCTCGAACTTTCAATTTTTGTGACCCAATTTTCAATCACAATTTTCCTCACAATTTTTATGGAGGGGGGGCCCCCCTCCATAAAATAACAATGCATTGAAAGTAATAATAGAGTACTTTGACACTAAAAGACCATACGACCTTTATTATAAACCACACAAATTATCAAGATAAGTATTAAATTTTGTATATGTGACTTTTAAGTAATTGATATTTTTAGTAATTTTTAAGTAATTGATAATTTTAGTAAGCTTTAAGTAATTGATGTTTTTAGTAAGTTTTCAGTAACTGATATTTTTAGTAAGTTTTAAGTAATTGATATTTTTAGAAAGTTACTTTTAAGTAATAAGAACAGTTTTAGTAAGTTTTAAGTAATTGATATTTTTAGAAAGTTACTTTTAAGTAATAAGAACAGTTTTAGTAAGTTTTAAGTAATTGATATTTTTAGAAAGTTACTTTTAAGTAATAAGAACAGTTTTATGTTACATTTCGTTTTTATTTTTAAAATTGGAACATATTACAATGAAAGTGCAACGTGTACTTTTATTATGTCAAAATATATTTTGTTCTGCTTTATTTCAGTAAATTAATAATTTTTAAAATCTTTTAATTTCGACTTTTTGATATGCTTGCTTCCTCTCGTAGGGTTATCACGCCCCCCTAGGGGGTTCGCTTCACAGTTTGAGAAACGCTGCTTTAAAGGAAATAAATGCAAGAACGTTGTATTTGAGTATGAGTACTTTTTAATGTTAGATATTCTTTAACACATATCTTATTTTTCTAATTATTATGAAGAAAAACTATAACTATAACTAACTCCTTTATATCTTCAAAATGCTTTTATATAAATTTAGGTTTTTCATGATTTTTATTATACGAAAGAAAGATAATAAGCCAGTTATGTAAGAATCAGTAAATTCACTGCAACACCATATAATGGTATTAAATGTGTAAAATATATGGCATGATATTAAACAATGACTAATGTTAGTTAATAAATATGAACAAAATTTGAGCCTCAATAATGAATGTGAAATAAAAAATAAAGTGCATGTATTCAGCAAAAAACAATAAGAAGATTTTGAATAATTGAATCTTTCTTAAAAATTACTCTCTATGTACATATTATAATGAAAAGTTAATTACAAGCTCATAAAAATTTTAAAATTTTCTCATTGTCTTAAATTTAAAATCAAATTTATAATTTCGATTATATTTGAACTATATATTACTTATAACTTTGTAACACCTATCTGTTTTTGTAATTTTGGTGGGACAAAATGAATATGAGTAAAATATTTTAAAGTAATTACGTTAAATGTTTTAAATGTTACTCATTAAAAAAATCTAAATGTTTATCATTAAATTTTGGTTGAAGATAATAAGAATAACGCTACTCTACGTAGAATACACACTTGAAATTTAATGTATAGAAATATTCTACAATTTTCTCTTACAATCTAATAATCATTCTTGCACCATAATAATCCCCCTTGTCGTGATTTTTAAGATATTATATTTGCTAAATACATATATACAACTCTGAAAAGGCTGAAATTTAATTTTAAAAGTGTAGGTGTAAAACAATTCCTTGATAAATTAGCATACATAAAAGGCGTATTACGTCATCAGATAATCCTGTTTAAGATCAAATCCGATCAGTGAGTATAAAACTATTACACTTTGTTTGGTTATTAAGCTATAAAGAATTCTTTTGAAAATGTTCTAATAAAGGAAATCTTAAACTGCCTTATAAATCAAAGAAGACACTATTGATTTAAACAGCCAATGTGAATAAAATTAATGTGTTCGAATAAAGGTTATCTTTGAAATTCAAATCAGGTTCATTTATCCCGTTGAAAGAATCTCTGTATTTCATAGGATTATAAGCTAAAAGAGATGAACTTTAGTCTGCCTGCCTATTAATACAAAAGTAAATACATATCCGTAAACTCAATTCTTTTACGATTAAACCTCATTAGTTAATTGAATTCTTAACTAAGAGGATTTCATTTTTATAATTGATTTATCATGCAAAGGGGAATAATTTTGTAAAGAATGAATTTAATCCGCTTTTAGTTCCATTAACATGATGAATTAGCATAAATCTTTAAGTCTTTGGATTTGATAAAATGAAAAAGGGCTTTTATGTGAAAAGAGAAAATTTTCATCCAAAACGTCCTAATACTACTTATAATCTCATTTGCTCCTTTGAACTTTTATAGTAAATTAACAAAATGGGCGTAAATATATGAATTGGAGATTTCTGAAGGCTTAAATTAATCTTTTTCCATCTCGTGACTAGCAAATAGGGGATTTTTTTTCTCAAGTACGTACATGTTTTATGTTTAATATCTTAGGGAAAATTAATGTGTATTAAATGCTATGATTGAAACTATTGTTGACATAAAATTATACATTAGAGTGTCCCGAAAACTCGACCTAAGTGGACCGAAGGGCGGCCGAGTTTGTGTAATTGCTAGATTATCGAGAATGAAATTAAAAAGAATAAGGACACGTGTTTCTTCAGAAAATATTGCTCTACGAATGTATGTATTGTTTGTTTGAAAATAAAACACAAAATAAACAGCTCAAATGCCATTAAGCAAAGGAAAAGTACATACTTTACAAAGACATAGAACATTTACTAATATGAAAACAAAAAAAAATTAATTAATATATTAATGAATATATATTCATTAATTTATCTGATCAGACATGCCTCAGAAAAATACTTCATAAAGGCATAAACTTGTGTATAAGGAAATTTATGTAGCTGACGTTGCAAAAACATAATTTTTTAAAGAAATCTGTATAACGTCCTGTTATCTTCTTTGTAGTGCACTCTGCGTTTTCTTGCTTCATTACGAATACAACAAAGGAATATTAAAACCATTATAGTGGCACGTTGTTGTTTATAATACTAAAGTTAGGTTTCGACAGCCTTTAGTTCCTGACTATGTCATATATTTTAGGAATTTTGTCATCAACTCAAATTAGTTGAACCGATATATGCTTTAAAAATTAACCTGTTTTCGCCATAAATATAAATTATCCTTTTTCTATTTTATTTATGGGAACTGCACGCACTGAAGCTACAAGATGAAAAAACTGCTTGTAACTCATTTTTAGTCAATGGATCTCAAAAAGACATAAATTTAAGCACAGAATAATCAGGCTTGTCAAATATAGTAAGCAATTATAAGTCAAAATACCACTAAAGCAAAATTACGTCATAAATAAATACTAGAATTCTCAAAATAAATATGATGCAAGATTTAAAAATTAAAATTAAATTGATACTTTATCTAAAAATATTACTTTTTAAAACTATGTATAAAAAATAAGTAATGTACTTCTTTTAACTAAATTATTTTTCATAAAATCTTCAATCGATGAAAATTAAAAATTTAAACGAAAGAATGTATGTACAAATCAATTTTTTTAAAACTTATTCATAAAAATGTCACTTTAATATTCGTCAAACAGCCTTTTTTCCCTTTTCATTTGTTTTATGGTCCAAACACATTTTATTCTTTTTTTTTATCCATTTACTCATGCGTATGGGCTCAATTATTGACTTTTTTGCTCTATTTTCATTCTGGGATTATAGTAATGCTCCTTGCTTCTCTCCGTTTTTATTATTTTTTACACATAGGCTTCAAGTCTCATTTTTTTTCACAATGTTCACTGTTCTTGAAAGGATTTTTATTTTCTATTTTTGAACCATCCTTTACTCATGTACTAGTTTCTCATTCTTAATTTTGCAATTATACCGAAAAAGAGCGGTAACATCTTATGTGAAAAATACAAGCTATAGTAATAGATAATGTATGCTGAAACAAAAAAATTATGGTTATTTCTTCATCCGTCAATCGTAAATTGAGGCATTTTTAGAGAAGTATTTTTCAGAGCAAAATAGAACACACAAGTTCTCTTTCATAAGTTTTACATGAGAGTGTTTTTTTAATGTAAATCTGATAGGTTCACAAAAGTTTTTATTAACTGAATCAATAGATCTTGGAATATTATGCAAGTTTATTGTAATTTGTTATAATTTTTTAAAATAAAAACAAAAAATTGTAATTTTTAAATTACTTGAATGTTTTTAAGTTTATTTAATAATCGATCTCTGCATCCAAAAAAAATTAAAAAATACTTTTTTTTTAACTGTATTTTTTTTTAATTTTCAATGTGCATACGTTACATTGTTACTATTTAAAAAAATCTCTAAAATTTTCGCTTTTTAATACATTTTTAATAAGAATACAAACATGTTTAAATAAAATACATAATAATGTATGAATACCTTTCTTGTACAACTAATATTTTAGCAAATAAAACTTTTCCTTTCACACATATACATATTTCAGGGCCTAAATTCTGATACTAATTATTCGATGGTGTTTTATTTCAGCTATTTTCCTTTTATATTTATATAATATTTAATTAAATTTGAGCTTACTTGAAGTTGGTCAAATCGAAAAAGGAATTTCAAAGAAACTTTAATAAAAAATTTATTTTCATTTGGATTCTTATTATAATTCTTTAAGAAAATGAAGATAAATTATACAGTATATAAATTTGCATATTTAATTTATTTCTAAGAGACTTTCATTATTGTTTTTACTAAGAAAACACAGAAAATAATTAAACCAATTCATTTATGTAGTTTTTCGATTGTTTGCAGATATAACAAACTAGAATAAAATATTTTTATACAATGTTATTGTGAGTTTTTTTAGTGCAAATGCATTATACATCGCAGATTCATTTTGTACTAACTTTTTTTGTATGTAAACTTATTAGATGCTTTTCTTCTCGAAAATATTGACTTTTCTTTTTAAATCTTAAATCTCAAGATAAATTAGAAACTAAATTCTTACTACAGGGATTGATATTTTATACCGCAGTTAATTTTAAATTTTAAAATAAAGAGATGCCGTTGAAAACTTTTATACATTTTTTTCTTAAGTTTGCTTGAAAATTTTGTCAGCACTCTCTACAATTTTCAATTTTTTAAAATAACAAAAATATTTTTTTTTGGTTTAATGATCAAATGCTTATAATAATACAAATATGGTGAAAACACGGAATAAAAATATTAGTTATCTATGAATTTATCTGTAAATTTATTTCTAGTATATTTGGAACTTTCAAAACGTGTCCATTTTTTAATAAGCTTCTGAATTTTTAATGTGAAGCGCACAGAACAAGATAGTGCATATTCAAGCAGCATTTACGGTATGCCTTTAAATGTGTAGTCTCTAAATCATACTTTGACTTAAAAAAATTTGTCATTCTGATTTATTATACTTTTAAAGCAACTGGCATGTATTCAACACCTTTTCTTCTCAAATAATTACAAGAAAAGTTTTAAGGATCCTTTTCGTAGAAACATTTATTGAAATAACATGGAATAGAAGCTTATATGAACCCTTTAATCACCAACTTTATAATTTAATAGCACACACACACATATATATATGCATATATATAGTATAATAAATTGGAAAAATAACAAGACTAAACTGTACAACTAACAAAGCTCGAAGACAGAAACCAGATTTTAAGACACATAACTATAAAAAAAATTTAGAATTGGTATATTGAACAAGATTTAAATAAACGTATGTATAGCAGAAAACAGAGTTAGAACTTTAAAATGGAAACAAACCAAAAGAGTCAATGGACTAAAATGGAGACCTTTTATGATTTCTAAAGCTGTTGCTAGTTAGGACCAGCAAATTAGGGTTAAGTATACTTTACGGATCCACCTTCCCCTTACAGCAGAAATTTTCGACACAATAGCAAACATAGAGCCGTTTGAGTAGTTAAGCCTAAAACTAACACACGTGTATTTTGCAAAAGGTAGAAAAATAAAGTAAAATCAAAATAAATTATGAAATGAAAGGTTACTAACAAGAGATGAATATAAAAATAATTTTGCTAAGGAATATATATATATATATATAATATATATATATATATATTCCTTAACAAAAATATTTCTAGAGAGATGCTCACATTCTAATTAGAAAATTCTGCTTTGAAGTATGGAAACATATCAATAAAATTTAAAATTAAATTTGGAAATTAATATTATTATTTATTTATATGCAACAAATGGTGATCATCTATTTTTTTAAAAAAAATAATATAATTTCTGCAAAAAAAATTATAAAAAATTAATAATTAATATATTTTATTAAATTTAGCTTGAGACTAGAAAAGATATATGAGATTATTCATGAAAATACATGCAAAAGAACAGCTCTTTCCAATGAGAAAGCACCCCAGAGTAGAAAGTTTGGCTGACTAAAACTTAAATTAGCACCCCAGTTATATTGTTATCACGCCTTCTCACCATGTGAAATTGGTCACTAGTTAGCCCTTTTCTTACTTTTTATTTTGTACTGAGGCTTAAAATTGTTGTTTCTTTATTTATATTGAAACATTTTATTTTGTAAAATATTTAACTCGTTATGTAATGTACTACAGCAGCGTTTCTCAAACTGTGGGGCACCCCCCCCCCCACTAGAGGGCGCGAGCATATTGATGTCGAAAACAAAAGATTATTTTTAAAAAATTATTCATTTACTGTTAGTAAATGAACGAAATACATTCTAACATAATAAAAAATAAAATACACTTTCACTGATATAATACACTTATAAATGCATGTCAGTACAATGTATTTTATAATTAGTTTAACACATAATTACCAGTGAACTTATAAATTTGTTTTCACACTTATCTTGATAATTTGTATTGTTTATATAATTAACTTCCTTAACTGCCTATTAAAAAGTTACTCGATTCGCGCTCTTCAATGCCATCGTTTTTCTTGTAGGCACGAGTATGTGATGTATTGGGCGGGGAATGAATAAATAAGCATATCCTCTGAAATAAGAGAATCATTTGCAAACACAGTCAAGGTCCTTTTATTGCATTGCAAAGCCTTTGGAATAATTTTATAGATAGCAGTGCACAGAAAAGATCGTATTCCGGAAAGTCGTATATATACGTCAAGAAACCTAATGGTTTGGCTGAGTGAGACGTTTATGTACGCCGGTGGCACTTAAAGGGTTGAAGTCGTATTGTAGCTTTAGCATCAATTTATAGTATTATGGAATGCAATACATTTTTGTTGAATAGAGGGGGGGGCGATGAAAATTATGATTGAATTTTAGGTCGCGAATACTGAAAGTTTGAGAAGCACTGTACTACACAGTTTCCGTAAAAAAAGAGAATATTTTTGTAAGATCTCTTAGATCAGGCGTAGGCAACCGAGCCACATGCGGCACTGAGTGATAAAGTTAAACGGATGTTTCTCCTTTCTACGCCTATTTATTTAAAGGTAATTCCTTTTTCAATTCTTTGTCTTAAAAGGCTGATTTGCTTGCGTGTAGTTTGTATGATTTATGTAAAAAAATTTCTGTTAAAATGTGACTCGTTCTTAGTGTTAGCATTCTTGGCACCCTAAATTATATTATTAGGGTTGTTTGGCACACTACAGCTACAATTTTGTCAACGCCTGTTCTAGGTGTATGCTGACGTAAGGTTCTATGAATGTAAAAAAAAAAATCATTGAAAATAAGAGGAAGATACATTAATGAAACTGGAATTTACTTATTAATTGCCTAAGAATTAAAAAAAGAATCACTGCACAGAATGAAGAGTGCTTTGTTTGAATAGAACCAAACTCTAATTACCTTATTTTTTTTGTCAGTCGTTTAAAGTAGTCTTTTTCCTTTGTTTGGAGTTCATTTCAAATAACTCATTTTTATTCACCTTTTTAAACTTACCTTCCTTTTCGAGACAAAGATAAACACTCTATTTTCAGAAGAAGTATAACATTATTTTAACCCTCCACTAGAGGCATGGTAAAAGTTCCATCCTTAGGCGCGTAGCATCTCTAAGATGCATCAATTCATACTTCCGTTTGAAGCTGATTTAATATTTTTTTTGGTGAGACTTGACATAAAAATATATTTGACATAAAATAACTATTAAAAAAGAACCAGGAATTGAGATATTTATGCGCAAAAACATAAGAAAATAACGATTAGTTATCATTATGTCACCACTGCTTACATTTTAAGATGCTTTGTTGCAGTTTTCATTAAGCACTTTAAAATTATCAAAGGACAGGGATTTTTCGTATATATATAACGTGTTACAAAATTTTAATAATCTTTTCTTGATGTCCTGACAAGAAGGAACAGTACCTTCTTCTCCAAGTTCCTGATGATGTTTATCTTGGTTTTTCGTCTTGAATCGGGTATTGTATATCAGATATCTCTTAAATCCTGAGTCAAAATGAACGAGGCATGTAAATATTACACGCAGAACATCTTCACAGGTTCGAGTCAAAAGTTCAGGTCGTTTCAAAAGTTTCTGATCTACTTTTCCTACATATGTGTGCGAAGATCTGAGTGATTTTGATTCTCATACAGATATTTTGAGAGTTAATTCCAGCGAGATTGAGGATTGAATAAAATACAGTCACTGGGTAGGCTCAAGACATTCCCCGGATGTATCTCAATCAAACAGAAGTTACAAAATATTTGTTTGGAATTATTTTCTATAAAACTGAAAACTAATAAAAAATCAAAATTAATAAAAAATAATTCAAAGTCATAAAAACTGACGCTGTTGGGCACGATGCATCTATCAGATTCAATGGCCCCTGCCACACGAAACATGAAGAAATCGCCCTCGTCGTTAACATTGAACACTAGGGCAAATGACAGAAGACAGATAGAACAAGGGGGGGGGGCGTGTTTCAACCCGCCGTGTGGATGCAGCACCGAAACTATTTTTATTATGTATCTGGGAGATGCATAATAAAAACGGAGGGTTAAAAATTTTACAGAGATTTTTTCATTCACTTTATCCAATATTTAATACCGTAAAAGTAGAGCACAAATTGCTTATGCAATAGATTGATTGTAAAAAGAGCTCGAATTAAACTGATGACTGTTAAAAACAAACTTGTTCGTAAAATCTATATCTAACGATTCCATGACACTAAAACCCTTCTAAAAATGAATATTACTGCGTTGTTAAATTTAAAATCTTATTCACTGCAATAATTTCTACTATAGACAAAATTTATATTCAGGTGTTTAAAATATTTCTGGAATAAGTTTTTGTTCGTAAAATCTTATAAAACAAATTATTGTTTTAAATAATACACGTTTTCAGCTTCGAATCGTTTTTCACAATGAAAAATATTTGTTATTACATATTTTTACGAATTAGTTCTATATTTTCTTTAAAATTTCCTGATAATTATATTGACGTAATTATTAAATATTTATGGAAATAAATATCTTGCTATTATTGAGTAATGACTCTTTTTGTAACTGATGTAAAAAAAGAACTTGTGAAAATAATGATTTCATATTTCGAATTTTAGTTGCTGTGGTTGCATGATCTTCATTTTATTGCATTAAATGTTGCATAATAAATGATGTATTCAATAAAAACGGATTATGTGACATTTATATAAACAAGTAAATAAACTTCGAAAGAAATGGACTGCTGAAGAATATGTACAACCGGATGAAATCTGGCGTGGAAAATATGATTGATTCAAAAGTAATATGCAGTAAAGGAAGAAAAGCAACTGATCTTGTAAAAAATTGTAAAAAAAAAAACATATATACAGACAAGCATGAACATAATAAGCAGGGAAAACGAATTTGAAATTCAAAAATACATCGTTCCCATTTTAATGTTACAAAAATGGATTTTAAAGTAGGTAAAGTTTTTCCTTGAAGCATATTGCATAAGACACCTTTATTATTTTAATGTATGTTTTAAAAAATCAATTTCTGATAATCATAAAAAAATGCCACTTTTTAAAAATGGTACGCATATGTATGTAAGAAAAGAGAGAAAATAACAAAGTAAATGGGATTTATCATAAAAGTAAAAATGAAACTTTACTTGAAACTTTATTTTCGAGAAACTTCGTAGAAATTTTTTAGAAGTTAAGTAAATATTTAGCAGACGTTTCAAAGAAAGAAATATGGAAAGAAATCTCAGAAAAGGTTTTGTGACAAATACTAAACGTTCTTTTTGCAAAGGTGCCTTTAAACTATTTTATATTAAATCTTTGCAAAAAGTAATATCTGTCACACTTTTAAAAGAGAAATATGTGACTTTAATTTACTTAAAACTCCCATTTTATTTGTCCATGCTGTTTTTCTTACAAAAATAATTAGTTCATTACTTAAATTAATTGAATTTTTTTTTAGTTTCTCTATTTTTATTTTTTTCTAATCTCTGTATTATATTCTCTATTTAACTATTTCTTTTTTTTCTGAAATATAATATTAGTAGTTTTAGGTAGAAAAACTTAAGATAGATTTAGTTTAAATTTCGGTATTTGAACAAAATTTGAATGAAATTATTACTATTTTAGATCGATTTATAGAAATTTACCTTCTATGTTTTGCCATTATTTATTAAAACTGTTAAAAGTTTATATTGTACAGTTTGTTAAACATATTTTAGCCCATCCCCATTCATTTAATAACAATAACATCATGTGAGGAAAAAATAAAAAAATAATGACTAGACGTATATACATATATATAAACACCAAAGAGCTAACACCTTATGAACACCTACTCCGTAACACGTGACTCCAGTTCTGTCAGTAAAATAGCTGCAAATCGCCTTGGAATGGATGCCACAAGCTCTGGCAGGAGACAGGTTGTACACATTGTCTAAGGAATGGTCACATAAATTTGAGATATTCCGACGTAAAGATGTTTGATCTATGAGCTGCTTTCTTATAAAAATCCAAAGTGCCTTATCAGATTAAGATCCGTCGAGTTAGTTGGCCAGGGTATTAATTCTTAGTCATTTTTATGCTACTCGAATCCTTCTAACACAATTCTAGCCTTTTAACATGGAACTTTGTGAAGATGGAAGATTCCATTTCCGGAAGGGAATAAAGACGTCATATATGAATGCAACTGATCCGCAATTATGCTCAGAGAGTCTACAACTTTCACAGCCCAGAATGCTACAATTCCCTTCTGCCAAATATAAGGGTCCCAGATATACCCATGAAAATGTTCTCCAAAACATAGAATCGCCATCAACAGTCTGCGTACTTGAAGAGGGCAATTGTTTTACGATGGTAGACGGGGCACTCTGGCACAGCAATCGACGTGATTAATGAGTAATCGTGATTAATCCAACCACACAGGAAACCCTGATTGTTTTTTATAGTCAAGTCACTATGTTTCTGAGACCACTTTAGGTGCAGATGGGAATGACGCTTGCTCAACCGAAGCCCACGAGAGGAACGTTTGCTATGCAGTTTTTTATCGAACAGTGCCCGTTGAACTATATATTCGGAAACACTTACACTTGGATCTACGTTAAATTGGGCTGCCAGCTAAACCATTGTTTGACATCGATTTTGATTCATCACGCGAGAATGTCTTGATGTCTTTTTTTTAAAACGTGTAGAAGTCAAACTGCTAGGTGTCTGCTTTTGGTTTTACAGTTATTTATCCACTTTGCAAGCATACTAAATAGAACAGAACACGAAATACCTACCACTCATGCTGTTTCGGAGATACTCGTTCCTAGAGTTTCAGGCCTTTACAATCTACCATATTTCATATTTGCTTACACCAGCCGCTTTTCCCCTCACTTGCAAAAGTAAGCGCAAAAACAATAGTTTATCTTCTCCAGCAGCAGTTAAATACAATTCTTTCTTAATCAAGGAGCTTGTACCTATCCAAATGAGTTGATGGAAAAATTTGGTGGTGTTTATTAGGTTATGGCTCGACAGTGTATGTGTGTGTAGTATGTCAACGTATTCTTACATTTTATCAGATTTTAATAGAAGCAAAAAGTTCAGCTAATATCCTTCTATTATAAAACTACTTTAAATACAATAATTTATTTTTTTTCCTAAATTCTTCCCCACCAAAAAAAAAGTTATTATTTTTTTAGTTTTTCTGATTCAAAAATAAACTTTATTAGTACAAAAGTAAGAATAATTGTTTTTTTCCGAGCCATACCAGATTGAATGACCAATTCCAAGTTAAAAATATTTGGTACTTTGATATGTGCATGTATGCATCTATAATCACAAGTACATTAATGCGCTAGAAGATAATTACAATTTTTTATATTCCTGTATTTATTAATTTTGAAATAAATATTAAGAAAATAAATAAATAGTTATCTGTATACGAGTATCTCCTTCAAACTACATCACCTCCTTAATATGCTTTAATTTCCTGGCCTCCTTTTAGAAAACTAATTAGGACACATTCTGACATATTTCTTTTTTTCTTTTATTCAATTCATTTTCTTTTCTTTTAGGTAAGCTTAACTTGTTGCATAGATTTCTTAATTCATAACCCGGTTGTTCTCATCAGAAAACTCAGGAACTTTTTTTGAAAAAAGCCTTCGTTAAATAAAAGGTAAAATGACTTTCATTGTAAGTTCAATAATACTGGAGAAGTTTTATAAATAAACCTGCTTTGAAAAGAAAAATAGAGAGGTAAAATTGGATTCCTACTTTCTATGATAAAAGAACGCTATTTTTAAATAAACTGTATTTAAATAGGAATAAGTTTACTCTCTCAGAAGTTGAAGTGACTGCTTTAAGAATCGCGTCACTTATTACTGGAATAAGTTATTAATTATGGACAAGTGAATTTCCCACAGTTTCGATTCAATAATTCGATTTTGGGAATTCTTTTTAATTAATTTAATAGTCGATAAATGATTGTTTTTACTACCAATAAATTATATTTGAGCATTTCCTCTAATCCTTCTTACACCAATAACAAAATCTCACTTGGTGATTTACATAAGTAGTTGTCTCTATTTTCACTTCAGATTTATATAAACAGTAAGGCCTATTTGCATATTTCACGATCCCTTCACAAAACTAGTTTCTCAAACAGAGTAACGTCATAAAGGAACCCCCGAGTTTTAAAAAAAACACGCGTGCAAACCCACAACTACATTAAGCAGTCGTCATTAATCAATTTCGTTTTCAGCAGAGTATCTACTCCATGCCATGCAAAATACCTACGTATTTTTAGAACTAACAACTGCATGCATATTGCTTCGTTGACATTGAGATTAATAACCTCGTAAGGTCTGTACCGCACTTGAAACCTGCCATTAATTTTTACAAATAGCTTAGTGACTCGTCTGACCAAGTAATGGTTTCAAGTTATCTTAGGTCTAACTGATATGCCCAATAGCTCAATGCGATAGCGTTTTTTTTTAATTAAGATAATATTATATCCCATTGGCTACAAATTTCAATGCACTTACGGACACGTAAGTATAGTACGTCCCACATTGATTGTTGTTTTTGATGCAATGTTGCGTATTCAAAAACCCTGTCTAATCTATGTTCTGATTTGAGCCATTAAATAGAGGTGACCGGCCATTGCACTGCCCATTACTAGAGGTTTTACCTGAAATTATATTCTACTTGCACATTCTTGATACTTTAAATTCATGAATGTAGAATCCCTTAATATTTTCCAAAATGGTTTACCCTACGCGTCTACCATCCAACAATTCCAGTTTAAAATCTTAAAATTCTATACTCCCATCAAAACATTTTTTACATGAAGGCACAAAAAAAAACATATAAAAGCATTGACAGTAAAAATCCTGCACATTTATGTATTTCTTATTCAATACATAAATATGCGGTACATTAATTGAACATATTGCCATCCATTGACTTTTTGCATGTTAGTATATGTTTAAGAATATTAAGAATATATCCACACTGGGTGGCTAAAGCTGTTGTTTTCTAAAATTTCATGCAACATATTAAATTTTCTCCTTTGTGCTACAATATTGTAAATTTTAATTGTATAGTTATTTATCAATGCATTATCTGACTCTCTTTCTTTGGTGAAATATATATAATTATCTTCCTTTTATTAAAAAATACTCAAATGAATATATTTGAAGTGGATCTACTTACCTATTTGTGGAATAGTTGGTATTTTTTTATGTTAAAAAATTAACAATTTTAATTCATATAAATTGCTATATATGTGATGACGTTGATTTTAATTATTTTATATTTTTCCTTTTTTTAACTAGAGCTATTTTTATAGCAGTTATTATAACTCAGCGTAAAATAAGTAAAAAAAATATATTTAATAAGTTTAAATAAATGGGTTTTTTCAAACTACTGCATCCTACGTTACTACAAAGCAAATTAAGTAATATAATAAGATTGAGAATTCAAAATTAAAAAAGTTTGTTCCTCAATTTGTCCTCATAAATCAATTAGGCAGATCTAATATTTACCATAGTGTTATGGGCTTTAATTATAAGCCTCGGATCGAAAGAATTAACCAGAGTTTAAGTAGATATTTAGCATCAAGCGGAACACCTATTTTTAATTAAAATTGAAATATTAGAACATTTTCTTTTATGGCCTAATTTTATATTAAAAATATTATTAATAGGAATGTATTTTGTTCTTTGAAAGCAAATCAAGACTTAAGTATTTAACTATTAAGCTTTGTCACAGAGGTTTTAGTCATATTTAAAAAGTTAATTAGATTAAATCAATTCTATGGAAAATTTTTATTTCTAGTATATTAAGCCTTAATTCTTCTTCACATCTTATTAGTAATTTATTAAAATCTTCAACAAACAAAAAAGAATTAAGAAATTAGGTATATACAATTAAGGTTCTTTTTATTAAAAAAAAACAAAATCTGAAACGAAATTGTTGTATATGTATACATAAAAAGTTCAGAACAGAATGGCATATACGAAAAAAAATTAAATTTTTAAACTTTAAATGTAATAAATATTTTTTCATCAAACTAAGTGCATTTATATTATTTAGTTTTTGTCCACTACATTTAATATGGCTTAAGGACAAAAACTGTATTTAGTAATAAACAGACTCAAAAATAAATTTCTTAATAATATATGCTCAAAACAGTAAATATATTTAACAGCATTTGTTCTCAATAATGAATGTTTTCAACAATTGTTAATGTTTATATTGACGGACTTCATCCATTACTTTTTAACAACAATAACTGTATCAAAAATAAATGATCTCGATAAAAGTCTGTTAAAAATAATAGCTCTAAGCAATACTTGCCACAAAAATAATTGTTTTAAACGACCACTAAGTGTTTCCGATTCGATGATGCTTAGAATGCTTGAGTATGCAGTAAAACACATTTCAAAATATAATCTTCATTAAGCATTAAATTATACAAAACGCATACGCATATTTTTATTGTGTATCAATAACTGAAGTATTAGATGGATTATAACATTTAATGATTATAATACCCAGCATTTTCCCATTGTATTTCTTATACATATGCTTTATATATTGAATAATGGTGCTTATTTCAGAATAATTTCTGCTTCAAAATGTTCTAAAAATTATTTTTTTCAAAAAAAAAAAAAAAGGTTTCTTTCTTGAGCAAATATAATTTGTTTCTTCTATTTCTAAAGTTTATTAAGAAACTGAAAGATAAAAAGAGATATTTTTTTTTATCAGTACAAATTTCTCTTTATGTTTATCTGTCATACTTACTCTATTTTTAAAAACATAAGTATACTGCAGAGAATTTTTTTTTGTTTTACTGCAGTTGAAAAGACTCTCATTCTTGCTTCATTAAAACTGTGAAAAATGACTTCTTGCTACGTCTTTTGACAGTCACATAGAAAAAAAGTCCACTATAGTTTCAAATTACTTAAATAATCTGATAGTCATGACATTTCTTTTTGTTTGTTAGCACAAAAAAAAGGATTTGTATCTGTCTAAGCGTACTTAGATTGTGTAAAATAATTTTAAGTAAAAAACTATTTTTAATAAATTGATTTTTTTAATAAAGTAAATGGATTAATATTGTGCTACTGATTTCCATTTAACAAACTCCGTTATTGACAACGTTTGCCAAATTTTATGTACATTTAACAAATAATTGCAAGGCATTTCGAGTTCTTTTTCAAATTCATTGCTGGAAAGCTGCAGAAAAATTACAAGGTTTATTTTTCTTCTAAATTTCAATATAATTTAAGTAATTTTTTTTTATGATTTCCTTGATCTTTTTCTTTTTCACAATGTTATTGTACACTTTATAAAATATCTCAATATATATTGTTAAAAAATGCGTTAAATATTTTGTTTCGTGAGTAGTGTTTCATGAAGTAAAATTGGTACTAACACATTACAAAGTCGACTATTTTCGTCAAATCAAACTACAATGCCAAATGCCACGACATGGAACAAATAGTAGACAACCATTCCCGTGCAGTTCAAACACAAAAAATAAATTAATAAAAGAAGAACGTTACAGCATTTGGTGATTTTTTATTAACTGGTGAGTTTTTTTATTTGGTTAAAATCGTTCCACAGTATTGTGGGTTGCTTGAAAAATAAAATTCTTGAAAATAATTTTACTATTGTTTTTATCACAAACTTAAAGGTACGAAAATATTGCTTAGTTTAAAGCAAATCAGCACAAAATAGGAACATTAATTAATAGAAACGAAATATTCATATAAATGTAATTTTTCTCGTCTATTGCTTTAAAAAATTCACAAATGTAACAAAATGCAAGAAAAACTTAATTTAAGAAAATAAATATATTTATTTCTGTACTGAGGATGACAGATAATAATACCTCAAGAGTAAATTTTCAACATTTTGTAGGGTTATCCTTATATTAACGTATAATAAAAAATGAGGTAAAAAATGTTCTATTAATTTTGTAAAATATTTCTTTTTACATGAAGATTAAAAAAATATGTAATTTAATATCTATGCAATCTTTATAAATTAGGGAAATTTTAAATACGTAATTTACTTTAAAAATGTCGAATGGAGTGAAACATTTTTATATGCAGAAAACTATAAGGAAATAAAACTTCGACAGCAAGAGATTTTTAAAATACTATTTAATATTGTTTACATTCATGACTTTTATGTTAATGCAACTTTAATAACTATTTAAAAGAAATGCTTATACTCGAAATGTCTTTGATTTATTTAGTGTATTACTTCAATAAGGTTTGAATTCCTCTATCTTAAATGAATGTCCTTTAGAAATCAGATATCCTAATAAAAAAATTCATCCGTATTTTTTACTCACTTAACTTTAATATTTAGAAAGACAGCGTTAAAAAGAGAGATAAAAGGTACATTTGTACACACATACATACACATGCACGCACATTCACATACACATACGCATACACACACATGCACATACACACACACACGCACACACACACATATCTTATGTCCAAGTATTAAATAACTCTCTTTAGTTTATGTGTTCTACTTGAACGTGAAGGCTAGCATATGCGTGGAGGTCATAAAAATAATGATCTGGGATTAAAAGTGTTTTGTTTGGAATATCTGTTCTGAGAAATATTTGGGTGTTCAATTTAAGACTTGGAGATGTTACAGTGAATAAAAGTTAAACGGTAAATAAGGGATTTTATTTTAGATCTAATTTAATTATCCTTACATTCGCCTCCCAATTTTAAGAGGAAGTCACTGACGTTGGTTTTCTCGCTTGCAAACTAAATCAATTTTCAAAGGGTTAAAACCAATATATAACACCATATAGACACACATATTACACACATTAGGTTGATTTAATTTATATGAGTTACAAAATAAAAATACAAAAAAATGAGCCAAAATTATACTAATAATAAAATAATAATACTTCTAAAATATTAATTGATAAAAATGGAACTCTTTACACAGAAATCTAATTCGCGATTTAAATCTAATTGGCTTCCAGGACAGAAGCTGCACGTTTCCTCCTTTTCTTTCACAAAACTAGTTTTGTATTTTTGCTAGCATATAATTGATCCATTTGTTGTACTTGTATTTACGGGAAAATATTATCATATAAAACAATAACATAGTTGAGAGGAAAATACTAAGATAATAAAGGTGTATTAAAATCTACTGTGGCTCCATCGTAGTAAAAATCTAACATTGTTACATAAAATTTTGCATAAATGAAGTACACTATTAAAAACATTCAAATATAAACACTCATAAAGTTAAATTATTAATAATATTAAAACGGTTTATAACAAATTTTATTCTATTCAACACACCAAACAATATTCTATTTTAAACGCGTTATAAGAGCTCTTATAATATATTTGAGTGGGAAAAATGGACTCATTTCTAGAAAGAAGTATATCATCGTTTTTAGTATTTACTTTTCAACGACAAATAAAACTTGAAGTAATAAAAATTTCTCTCTTTACAGATTTGATATCCTAAAAGGTTATTTTTTATATAATAGATACTTATATATTTTCAACAAACATAGGGAATCGATTTTTAACATTAAATTCAATGTTTGTACTGTATTTTAGTAAAAAGAGTTGCATTAGCACTCATTTTGAACTTCTCTGTCTAAAATATCTAATAATGTTCAAGATGATACTCAATAAATTTAATTTCCAGGATAAATACAAGAAAAGAGTACTAAAATATTTTAAGCAAAATCCCATGAGAGGGAGAAAATGAGAAAAAAATTAAACTCTGATAATTAAAATAGGTTTTTAAGAATAAAAATACCCTACTTTTTAAAAAAAAGATCTCATGTAAAGGAATTCTAAAGAATAAATGAAAAAATACATTCCTGACAGTAATTGCAGAAACTGTTCGTAGGAATATTGCATTTTCCCCCTTCTGTTTCTAACTCTTTTAACTTCCTATAAAGAAGTAAATGAAAATAAAATAATCTTAGTTCAAGATCAGTTTGATTCAATAAATAAGTAATGACCATGTTAAGAACTTGTTATTGGATGCAAGTAATAAACGTCAAAGTATTAAGGAAATTAAAGATTGTTATTGGAAATAACGCTTTATTTGTTTTAAATTCACAACCCCTTTCACTAGTGCAGTACTTTTAATATAAACTAAGAGAACTTAACCTGAAATAAAAACAAATGCATTACCTTGAAATTCTTCGTACATTCAAATCAATGTTAAATCAGACATTTGCTTGTGGAAAAAGGAGTTCTTCAAATGACCATTATAAAAAACAAACAATAATTTAAAAGTTAAAAGAAAATATTAAATTAGAAGCAATAAAAATGACGCAAAGCTTTATAAAAACTTGATCATGTCTATCTGTCATTCCAAAAAGAACAATAAATAAAGCAATTTTAGTAATATATCATGCCTTAAACAATAGTATTTATTACAACAGTATCATTTGGACAATAAAAACATATACATAGTAATATTAACTAATATATTTATTGCAACAAAAAATATCTTGCAATATTGTATCAATACATTTTACAAAGTAAATGCATAGGTAATAAAATTAAATTACTTTTAAAAATGATATTTTAGTGATATTCAATATTATAATTATTCATCCGAAAACAACAAATTGTAAAGAATATTTTTCTGGAGTCGCAATACGATATCTTATACCACTTATATATGAAACTTACATAAATTATATTAACACTGATTTGTACAGAATTAAATATCAAGCAAATACATTACCGAGTGAATATTAAGCAAAAATATATTGTTCAAACTATTACCAGAAAAAATTTTTTTTTTTACCTGAACAGAATAGACGGGGTTTATAAATTATAATTCTATAGTCAGAAAATTATTTAAAATTACAAATAATCAAGTTTTAAGTGTACAACTCATTATCAAAATGTTCTTACTCTCGAAAAAAAAATTAAAGTTCATCAGAAGTACTACTTTTGTGAATGCATTTAATTGTGCATTTAATTGTATAGATATTTTTGCATCGTGGAATTTAAAGCAATATAGCAATATAGCTAATATATTGATATTTTAGATAAATTATGATTTACCAATCTCTCACTGGTAAACCTACCAAAAATTGATAATATCAAATTTAATTAAATGTTTTCATATATCTAATACATTGTTACTACTTTTTAAAAAATGAACAAGACCTTCTTAATATAGTACTTTACAAAAACTTACTTTATTTAAATTAAACTATATTCAAACTCTAAGATCTAAACTCTTTGAATTATTTGTTTTGTAAAAATAATATCAAATAACACGAGTTTAGAAAATGAGTATTTCTAAAAGAAAGGATTTAACTATAGGAAGAAACTATTCAAGGTAGTATGCCAGTGATGCTGGAACAGTGTTCATCAATATCTTAAACGCGTACATTAGTTTTAAACCGTGTTATTGCTACGATTTCAAGAACTCTTGCAAATAGAAAGTTACATGAAGTAATCGAAGTTTAATCCACCCGTTTTCTGAGCAATTACTCCTCAAATGTAAAAGGTCACAAGTTAATGACAATAACTATGTCGAGTCACGTACTCGCAGTGTATCCAAATGTAAACTTCTTGATAGCATTTCACTAATTGATATGTTACTTCGAACATTATGTAAAACTGGAATACGTTTCGGAAAATTTATTTAAACAATTCAATGGAAGTTCAAATGTTTCTATTAGTTTCTTTATTATTTCTATCTACCTGGGTGTGTATTTACATTTACATTGTTGATTTTTCGAAATGTATGATCATGAAGTGATAGAGATAGCAAAAATTGATTAACCCCATAACTGCAAGGAAAAGTTATTAAATTCACCCCAGTGCCACCGTTTTTCACACAGGTTCGCGTTGTTATGCGTTTTACTGGGTTAAAATAAGAGGCTTGTTTTTTCACCTAAAAAATGTTTACTTTCACTTTAAAAAAGAAAAAAAAAGGATAAAATAATAAAGTGAAAAAGAAAAATTTAATGTCTAGTGTTACAATACAATACAAAATTAAATTATAAGTTATCTATTTGGTGATATATCCTGAATCATGGTTAAACGCATTTTTCCATTCAGTGCATTCGTACAAAAGATTACAAAATTCCTATTACACATGGCAAGGGAAAATGACAGCAAATAAAGAGTAGAAAAGATTACACTCAAACGAAAAAAACAAGAAAAACTGTTTAGCCATTAATTTCCTCACTTTCCTAGAATATACCCTTTCAAAATTCTTCCCTGCCTCTTCTTCGAAATAAGTAAACTTTTTAGAAGCACTGTCAAGCTTCAAGCAAAGTTGTGGGACTAGTTTTAAACAGAGAAGATGAATACAAAAAGTCATCCTTTGGATGGACGAGTATACACGTCCGAGGCACTAAAGGCACCGCTCAGCAGGATGTGTATACACGTCCGGGGCACTAAGGACACTGGCTCAGCAGGACGTGTACACACGCCCGGGGCACTTAAGGGATTAAGGAGGTGAATTAGAAGTTACATAAAGCTTTTAATGTGAAATAATTTAAATAAATCCTTTCTTTTGAGTCGTGAAGTACGATGAAGTCATTGTGTTAAGTAGCCGCTGTGGTAAGCAAAAACTATAGAAAAATGCCTCGATATTTTTTTTAAAAAAGTATGGATGTATTTTTGTTTATACCAATCTGGGCGTTTCGAAATATTGTCATGGTCGTTTTTTTTTTTTTTTTTTTTTTTTTGCGTAACAGATTTTGTGTGAATAAGTGGCTTACATTAATAGCCCATAAGTTTCCGACAGGCAACAGATGGGGAATGAAAAATTATTGAATATTATGTTTATGACGATTTTTTATAGCTCTATTTAAGCTCGGCAGCAGACTAGATAAAACCACGATAAAAGGCTTCAGAGACGCAGTGGTTGTTGTTGACAACACACTTTAGTGAGGTGCAGTTGTAAATTAAAATTTCAGCCTAAATTATAACATCTAATGAAGCACCAGTTTGTTGTTGCATTATGCAAGTTTAGCCGCGGATCAGAAGAAATGATTCGACCATTATGGGGATATAAGCGGACTCAACATTGCTCAGAAACGGCTATGTCTTACTATTCTTTCTACTACGATAGGCGTTCAGTGCACCATTGCAAATTCATATGTCTGCAATGTACTGCTTTTAACTTTCAAAATATTTTTCTATTGTAGGTATCATGAAATAATGTGAACTAGTACATGCAAACATGTTGCTGTGCAACACACTCTAATTCTTGCGTTACGACTGTCAATATTGCACTGAAAGTCGCCAAAGTCGCCATTGCGTGCAAACAGTATGCCTTGTTTTCAAAATCTAACATTTGAAGAGGGACATGCAGTCCTTCAAGTTTGAAGATTCTAACTTCGTACACAAATTTTGTCTATATTCCCGCCATTTTGGCATTATCCATGACCTTTTAAACTCAGGAACGTTCTTTACTATTTTCCGTAATCTTTTTCACAGAAATTAAGGTGGCCCCTTAAGGTGGCCCCCCACAGAAATTAAGGTACTTGGTAATACAGTTTGGAAAAAAGATTAGCTTACTGCTTAAGGCAAATATTAAGGCTGTGTGTATTTTTGCGTGTGTGAGTAAGAGTATATATTCAAACAATGGCTCCAAAGATAATACCCAATATTTTAAAATGTACCATACAAACGCAAAATATAAATTAATCACATAATTTCCGAAGTTTTTAAATTATCGATTAGGAAAAATGCTTAGTATTTAATAACAAATTACAAAAAGAAATTCTTATAAAAATTTCTTTTTCATTTGAATTTTTATATTCTATAGCTATTTGAATAAAACATGTTATCACAAGATTACAATAAAATAGTTTCTTTATTACTGCTGCTACATTCTTCAGCGAACTGAACATCATTAATCGCTTCAATAATTTCATTCTAGTCAATTATGGCTTAAATTACTTTTTGGAAAGTTTTAATTAGCGACAATGGCCACGGGAAAAGATCTGCGTCATGAACTAAATGAATTAAAACCAAAGAGTTTGTGAATCAATTTACTCAAGAAATGAGGGGTTATACACGTTATAAATTTGTGTAATTTAAGAAAAAATACGTTGATTTCTTTCCAAATTTGTCTATACCCCATACCTTTTTTTTTACTGTGAATCTACTATTAGTGATTCTTTTTAGAGCTACATCTGTTAACTCCTGTTATATTCTGTTACAGAATATAAAAAGAAGTAATTTTTTCTACTGTACTTTGCATTATTGTGACTAAATGTAGCTTTGTGTATTAAACATTGCATATATTTTTTGTGTATAAAATGTTTTATTGAAAAAGTGCAATTGAAATAATGCAAAGCATTAGAAAGATTAATTCCCTGAATTATATTGTCATAAACGAACTCTAAATGAATCTGAGAACACATTTCATTATTTGCAAAATAATAATAATAATAAAAATATCTTTGTTTTTTTTTTTTTTTTTTTTGCATACAGAAAAAAAGCTGTACTTGAAGCAAATACAGAAATACTGATTCAAAATTTATTTAATGAATACATACCAATATAAGGACGAATCTTTGTACAAAATAAAATAAAAAGAACATCACACACCTTTATATTTCTCTTTCAAACCCGCACACGTATTTACACATGTGTGTATGTAAATGCCACTTAACTATGATCTAGATTGCTTCTTGCTATTGTAGTCTACGTTCCAAAGAATAAATTGAAAGTTCGACTACTTTAGATACCATCCGCGTGATTTCCATAGAAGTGTAAAATAATGCTGATTGTCTGCTAAGCACATCGTATCATTTTAAAACAATCTTAATTTAAGTTGTAATTTGTAATTGTTAGAAGTATAAGAAAAAGAAGAAGAATTATCCTAAATTCCAGTCCTTTATTTTACTTTACAGTTCTAAATATGAGGTGATAAAGTGTAGTAGCATTTATTTTTATTCTCGCTGAATAATGAAGTTCGAGAAAATACAAAATTAATCGTTGAAATAATAAAGTATTGAGGATTGTATAATTATATATAAAGCTACTGGTCTTTTTGTCAATTTAATCATAGAACAAGATAATAAATGTTATAAAATTTTCACATTTATTTATATCTAATCAAGTTTTTTCCCTGTTAGTTGATTCAACTTCTTTAACCCTAATACCATTTTTTCTAATCCTTACGTAAAATGATCTCCTGAATACGAATATGCCCCTCCCCCATTTGTGCAAACATACACCATTTTCTAGGGACGAGATACTCTCTATTATTATTTTTTCGGGTATTTTATGTTTATAAATTTCACTTCCATTATTTTAAATTTTAAGCTTAACAATTAAAATATAATTTAAAGCATACCCGATAAAGTCTATTGTCCCCCCCCCCTCCCAATAATTTTTTAAACTTCTGGAGCTATAGTCCTAAAAGTGGGGTCTAGGTATCGTAAAGTTTCCATGCATTCCACATAAAGAAAACTGCTACAGCGTCACCTAGTACATCAATATGGAGTGATGTTTTCTCCATATCTGGAGTGATCTCGAGATGAGTACGAGATATGAGAAAAGGCAATCACAAAGTTAATCAGCATTATTGGTTTAAAAATAAGACACCTTTTGTAAAGTAATATTAAAAAATAGGAGGTTGTAAAAGCGCATATTTGTTTGGCTCTCAAAATTACAACTCGACATAATGCGGAAGAAAAGAGAAATTGCCACACTCCTAACGTTATGATTGGTGCAACTTCATTATGAACTATAAGGAGTCCATCTGTTTCTTGTCGACACCATATGGACGGATGAGGCATGTTTTGCTCGCAATGCTATCCACAATAAGTAGAACATCCATTTCTGGTCACTGAATAATCCTAGATCTGCTATCGAAGTTTGACATCAAGTTCGTTGATCGATAAATATCTGGTGAGGAATACATTCAAAATCACACTAAAAACCTGGTATTTTACGAGGGCATGTTAACGGGATCATGATACTCGTCGTGGTGAACGACAAACTGTCCGATTTCCAAGATGATTTGCCATTGAGTGACCTCTGGAATGCATGGTTCCAATACGCCACACACGGTATCACGTATCACAGAGTACGTTCGAAACAAATTTCAACCACAAGTTATCGGGTAAAGTAGGGGGTTGAATGGACTACACTGTCACTTGGCCTGAACCCACTGGACTTTTTTCTACCGGGATACATCAAACAAAGGGTGTATGCACCCCTCAATCAACACTGCAGGAACTTCGAAGCCATTTTACGGTGGTTTCTGCCAGCATATTACGTGCAATGTTGAAGAAACATCAGTGAGAAATGCAAACCCGTGTCTAGATGTGTATTGAAGCTGTATGACACCATTTTAGCAGGACAAATAGATAAGTATTATTTCCGGAAAGAGCAGTTTGTTCAACACAATCAAACATCTATGTGGGCCCTGTGCTTTTAGTTTGGACCATTTTTGTGCGTAAGTTTTTTTTTTCTATTTCAAAAATCGGTTCAAAGTTTCTAGTTATACTCATGATAGCAAGTTTTATCAGAGATTCGGCTAATGCGTTCGTACTGCACTCCTACATATCTACAGAGGATACAGATGAATCTGATGATAAGTTATTTCCAATGGTCAACAGGGCCCCTTCAAAGCGTGAATATGCAGTGTCTACAAACAGTCTCCATATGTGTGCGGCATATGATATCTTTAGTTCTATTATCTATTCATTTCAGTTGGGCAGAAGACTAAAACGTAATTTCAGGTTTGAGTGTTTGGTCCTGTAAGAAGTGATTTTTACACCATTTTCCAAGAGATTGATCTACTAAAGTCGAGATCTACACAGAGGCGATTCACTTTAAGTCAATTCTAAATCCCAGAAAAGGTAGCTCAATTCGGATTCAGGGACGAGATGAGGTTTATCGAGGTACTAAATCATGAAAATACTCTTCATCGCCTTCAGTGGGCATGGAAGTACCAGGCTGTGATTCAAAACCTTCCAAATTTATTTCTGGTTGTAGATAATGGATTTTGGGGGCCACTCTGAGATTGGTAACGATTTGTTGTGAGGAACTAGTATAACAGCTGAAGTGATACTGAACATTGTGGATACTGAATTTACAGCTAAATTATCTTCCAGCTGATATTATGTATGCTTATTCTTGCTAGAAAGCTTAGTTGAAATCATACAAAAGAAACAATGTGTAGGATGACAGTAGCCATTGGCTCATACCATTGTCACAGAAAAATGCATTTATTTACTAGTAACTTTGGTGCAGCTGGTCAAGCCACAGTAACAATTAGGGCAGCAAAGCTTTGAATCCCCATTTTTGTTTCGATATCCAAGTTGGCATTCAAAACAAAAATGATAAGCAGTTGTTTTGAGAAATGGAGAAAGGGATTTATGTTCTTCTCTTTGAATCAATTTAGCGTACATGTAGTAGAAGCTATTAAGATGTTTTTTTCATTTACATTCGTATGACATAGGAAAATTTTACTGTTAATCAATGTTTGGTATTAATAACTCACATACTATAATTCTCTTTTATAAAACTTGGGTAGGGGGAGGGAATTGGATCCTTTAAATAGTTCAAACTTGGAAACATAGCATCACTAAGTACAGCGCTTAAAAGAGGAATCTCTTATCGTGAAGCATATACTGAGAGCACAAATAGCGACGCATGAATACAGTTGCAAGAGCAATTAATTTTAAAATATGGAAAAGAAAAAGATCTAATGCGCAAAACACGAAGAAAGGGGAGTTATTTAGAGAGGCAGTGAATCTTCCAAACTTTCCTTCGAAGGCTTCAGAACCTATCTTTGCTCATCCACTTTTAGCCAAAACTGTTGTCATATATTTATATTATTTAGGGATTTTGAGAGAAGAAAAGGGGGTCTAAAAACTGGAATATATAGAAAAAAGTGATAGAATGGAGAAGAAAGAACATTTTTTTTTCAAATTAAAGAAGGAAAACACACTTTTCCTTGCTAAAAATACTTTCGTGTTTCAGACCTCTTCAACTCTTTAGTACCAAAGAAGGTATTTAATGGTTAAAATAATTCTGTCCCCAAATCCAATTTATCTCCATCAAATTATTGAACTGGGATAAAAATAGAGGCGTAACAGTAAAATAGTTTCTCATGGAACTAAATAGGACTTCTATTCGCATTCAGGAAGTCATTTTACATAAACATTTGCAGGAATTGTGTAAATGTTCAACCAAAGCAGTGCAATTCCATGATTTAATAATAAATTCTCCTGTTCAGCTCCCTTCACAACCCATTTTATAATTGGCTGGCATAGATAAATTTTTATTCATCATTTAATAGATCCATTTTATTCACGTTTAATTTAAAGTTCTTGAGTTAGTGTGTTGTAAGGTAAATTCTCAAAGCATTCACTGAATTTTAAAAAAAAATACTCAGATGTTATAGTTTTATGCTTGAATTATATTATGCGAAGCAAATAAGTAAACAGAACATGCTTGGTTAATTATGGTTGAGTTTTACTAATTTAATCCATGATCCGTAATAAGTACTCTAAGGGTAAATTATACTAATTTCTGTGTTTTGATAAACGGATTACTGAATCGAAAGAATGGATCTTGTAATTGGAATCGTCTTGGAAACATCAAATGCGTATTCAAAAAAAGAATTACTTTTGGAAAGTTGGAAAATATTTTACAAATTTCCTGCTTTACGATAACACAGTACGCGAAATTAAATAATATATTTTTCTTTTTCTTAATGTATTTATATTGCTTATTTTATTTTATGAAACAATATTTATGAATTTATTTTTTTTTATAAATAATCTCTAAAATGTATAAGTCAATTCATAAATTTGGTTAATGAGTTATTTTGCATTAATTTATTTTTTATTTTTTAAAATCGTTCTAACAAACTATTTTTTAATTAAATGTATATTTGTAAACTCACAAAAAAGTTTTATTTTTTTATTTTTAAATGTAAAATGAAAAAGGCGTTTCTAAATATTGCAAAAGTTTGTACATATTCGAAACAATTTTCTTTTTTTTTTAAAAAAAAAGTATTTATTACCAATCTGCATCGATAATCAGTGATATATTGATCTTAGTGATGAAATACATTGAACAGTTATTCAATCCATGCATTTTATTTTGCTCCTTTGTAACAAAAAAAAATGCAATTACCGCAGTTGTTTCGTTTTTTAAGAAAATTTCACGAATTATAAGTAAATTCTTTAAGAAATTCACAAAATAAGTTACAGAAAGTATTTGACAAATCCAAAGGAAAATCCCCTACACAAACTTAATATCACAATCTCAATACCATAAATAAAAAAGTGTAAATCAATAAGTTTCCTATATATAGTTGAGGAATCAATATTTTCCCTTTCTCAGTGGCTGACAGCTTCCAAGATTCGTGACACAAAATCTTTAGTGTGCGGGAGCTTTAAAAGCTTCGCTCATAGATTCATCCATCAAAATCGAGGACCTTTGGTGGTTTCACATTATCTACTCTCAAGTTAAGCCCCCCTTTAAGGGATGAGATGTTTTCAAAGTGAAAAGAGGATCTTTTGTGAGTGATTGAGATGTTACGGAAATCTATCCAGAAAGTGACATTTTAAGGGTGTGGTGGATTATGGTGAACAAATTAAGAACACCATGCATTGACATCGAAAGGTCAAACACATTTTGATATACTTATCAAACTAAAGGTTATAGTAATTTCGGAAACTTATTATGGATTATCTCTTTACTTATAATACCTTACTTTTCAAATACTACAGTATAATTATACCTTTGAAACAATGTGTGTCTTTCAATCCTTAGAAGAGGAATATGACGTAACAAAGCACATATATGCGTGTTCTTTATATAAATGAAACAAATATTGGAGATTTTAAAGCTCGTTACATCTTTAAGTTTCTCAGTTTTACAACTTAATAGAAATGCGTATTATTAGAATTTTGTGAGCTGAAACAAACATTCTTTAAATTTAACTTTGTTTAAAAGTAAATTAATGTGGTAGTATTCAATCTATGAAAATCTTCCAGTTGAGTGAAGAAACTATGGTTAAATTTTTATAGGAAAATTATACAACTGTGAGAGAGAGTCTATATAAATGAATATAAGGAAGACGGGAAATGGGGATTTACCTATTTTAAAATATTTCTTGCTAGAAATAATGTTTACCAATCTGTAGAGTTAAAAACACTTTTTTGAGGAATAAATATGTTATTAAAATAAGTTTTCTCGAATCTTGTATACGTTTAATAATACAATTAAGTATCATTTAACCTGTGTAAAAGATCCCGAATTCTAGAAATATCTAAATGGAATTGCAGTCATACAAATATAGTCCATTAAAACAGATGTACTATAACTAGGCTTATATGCACAATATTAATTAATAGTTGGGCCAACTGAATGAAATTACCGCAATATATCAAAGAATATTTTTGTTACATCTCAGCCCTATTTCAACTACGCATTTAGTAGCAAATGCTGAGAACAATATAACAGTGAAAAATAATCAACCGTTCCAAAATAATGTACATTATTTTGCAAGGGAGACATAACAATTTTGTTAAAGATGTATGATAGTATTACTTCTACTCATTTTCTCAAATATATAGCACATTTTAAGAAAACATATTACCCACACGTATCAAATACTTTCCAAAGCTATGGAAACAATTGAAACTTATACGAATCTGTGAATAATCAAATTCATTTGCTGAATGGTTGAAAGAGTTTACAACTCTGATATTACGTATACTTATCAATAGGTATACGTAATAGGTAAATGATATTAACCTGTAAAGTACATGAATGAATATTAATCAATATAAAATTGTAATACTTATGCACTGAAATGTTTCAAAAAATAATATTTAATGTCTTACTGGAAACATAAATAATTTGATTTAATAATATATTTATTGCCAGTTTTATTATTAAGAATAATTAATTACTAGAAATAAGATTATTCTTCTGAGTGAGTAATTTAGTGTAATTACGTAATATACCAACTCGGAATAATTAATCTTTATCGTTCTCATAAAAATTAATGAAATATTTAATTTTACCTAATTCCTCTTAAAACAAGCATAATTATTGTTATATATTAGTCCTTTTTCCTTAATTATTTTATAGATATATATGCAAAGACATATTCTCTCTGTCTCTTGATTTTTACTTTATTCTAGTAATTTGAGGTGTAAGTATTAAAACGTTAATCTTCAGAACGAATAATATACGAAGAGCAAATTGTTAAAAATAGAATAACTAAAGATATTTGCAAAATTATTTTTTAGAAAATCTCTGAAAATAATGAAAAAGTAATTTTTTCCCTCTAAAGGAAATTAATGAAAGAGCATCTTATTCAATATTTTACTTGATTTTCTTAGTAAGTGGACAAAAAAATTTTTTTGGAAAAGGGGTAAATGGCAAAAATAGATAACTCGAAAAAAACTTATTTTGAAAATAAATTTTAATAAAAATCCGTTGTTGTTACTATTAAAATAGAAAAACATTATTTCATAATTAATTTTTTCAGATTATAATTTCTCATTTAAACTATCTTATTAGTTGCAATGATCTTGCAAATTTCTTATTTAAATATTATAGTTTTCCTATTGTTAGCTTTTGCTTGTCTTGGAACATCAAGTTTACAATATTAAAAAATATTCGTATTTATTATGCCATAAAACATTTTTTAACTTCTTCAATAATATGACTAGTTTATGCAAACACTTTTAAAAGAAAAGTATATTTAACTCCTTCGTTGCGTGACAGAGTGCGTTTATTAAAATTTTTGATAATAAATAGATAATTCGCAAAAGCGTTTGCGCTGTTTTTATTGCACGATATTTAAAAGTTTCTTATGTAAGGCACGATAAGATTGAAAAAGGTCCATTTTATTTTTCAATTCAATAAAAACTTGGTATTACATTGAATTTATTAAACATTTAAATATAATTATGTGAATGACGTTACACACATAATATGGACAATATAAATTATTTATGCACGTATAATATTTGAAGAAAACTTTTCTCAAACAATGAGTGCTTGAAATGTTTTGATATTCATAAGATGTGCATAACGGCCAACAAAAATGGTACATTACAAGCACTGCCATTTAGTTTTTTTTTTTCATTTATATTTAAAGTTATGGTATTATATGTACCTCGTATAATGATAAAAAATACTAGTTATTGAAAATATACCCACTTCGCTGGGTATTTTCTTATGTCGTATGGGTATGTACTGTTTATAAGTTGTTGAAAAAGTGTGTGTGAGAACGAGAGATGCTTTTTCTTTTTTATTTATATAGATAGATAAAATAAATTACTTTTAAAAATGCCTTATATATAGATGTTATCAAATTTGAATTATACTTTAATCTATTTTCACAGAAAAAAATGTACTACTTCTAATGAATTTTACAGTATATAACCTCCACGGTTCTCTTGTATCTCATGTAATACAAAATATTCATAATTTTTTGTGAGGCTAAACAGCATAAAAAAAACTTGAGACCGGTTATATTATATGAGATACAAAGTGAAATACCTCCTATTATTTCCTCCTTTAGTCAACACATGGTATCTGTTTAGTATCTGTGTTTGTTTAGTATCATGGTTTAGTATCTGTCCATGATAGCGATTTCTAGTAGCGTCTTAGAATCAATACAAGATGTGTTCACGTCGTCGAAGTAAGTGTATTTTTCTTATTTATATACAAATATTAAGCTTTTTTTTTAAATATGCTTTTTCTGTGTATATGTACTTTTTACTAGTTAACAGCACACACAAAAAATAAATTTTTTAGTGAAATATTAAAGCATAATGACTTGTGAAATTTGTTTGTATTACTTGTGATACACAAAGGGATCCAATCACTAATGAACATACCTTTTAAGTCATTTTTGTTTTAATTTTTAGTTATATTCTTGGAGGATTTGAAGATTTATAGAATTATTTCTTGAGTTCAGATTTTAGTTGAGGTGTGTGAATGATGAGCCTCCTCTAAAACGCAGAGTTACGACTTGCATTTCACATCAAGCAGCTCATAATAAAGAAGCTAGGCACATGACTGACAGGGTTGGGCGTAGATCTCATTGAAGTAGGTGCATGAATAAGAAGTGTTCGGCCACAACAGTTGTTCAATGTAGAGACTGCAAGGTTTTCTATACTTAACAACTACTAGGAATGGTTTCAAGACATTTCATGAAAATAAAGAATAATGTTATTGTAATAATAATACTAATGTGCACCTAAAACGCCAATAAAACTCTGTAATGTGTGTTTAAAGACTAAGATTAAATTAATTGTTTCAATCTTTCTTAATACACTGCTGGCCACCGTAAATGCAACACCCTGCAGGAAGCACGCAAATAACATGAAAATTACAACATGCATTAGCGGAGGTGAGATATGCAAATGATTAAAATTTCAGCGCATACACACATCACGCACGCCTGTGGCGCCACCTCAAAGCGCTAATTAAGGCTTGGGGATTTCGACGATTTCAAGTTCGGCAATTGAGTTTTTCTTGAGGTTTTTCAAAAAACGATCAGTTATGTCTCGTAGGAAACAACGATCAGCTTTTGATCAAGTATCCGAGTTCGACAGAGGAAGGATAGAGTGGCCTACCGAGATTGTGAATTATCTTTCAGAGAAATCGGTAGTCATGTTGGACGAAACCAAACAACTGTAATGCGGATATGTGACTGTTGGATGCAGGAGGGTACGACGGACCGACGTGGTCGATCGCATCGACCTCAGTGCACCACCTCACGTGAGGAAAGGCAAATTGGGCGCATGGCAATGACGGATCGCTCAGTCTCATCACGAACCATAGCACAACACATTGAGTTTGTAACGCATCATTCAGTGTCCGCGCGTAACATTCGACGCCGTTTACAGCAGAGTGGTCTGTCCGCAAGACGTCCATTGCTTGGTCTACCCTTGACGCTGAACCACAGACGTCTCTGCCGCCAATGGTGCGATGAAAGGAAGATGTGGGTGGCAGAATGGAATGAAGTTGTCTTTACTGAGGAGGCACGCATCTGTCTGCTCTCGGCAAAATTAAATCCTGGTACAAGTTCTCATCGTCAGAGCTCAGGTACCTCCCTCTGTGGAAGAAACTGGGCGTCAAAATTACCTGCGGCGATTGGTATCTGCCTATACGGCGCCGCACTAAAGAGTGATACCAGCTCTTGGATATGTACTGGGTCTGCAATGGTAAAAATACCAATCTGCTAGCCCATAGGATAAATAAAAATTTCAATGCACATGAATTATTTATCACGGAAGATATTTTGTGAGTAACTATAAATATAACAATTTATTTTATCTTAAATTCTTACATTTATTTTAAAATTTGATTCATTTTTTTAAAAAAAAGAAAACTTCTTCTACAAGTACAAATGTTACATCTGCATGTTTACAACAATTGTTTTGTGAAATATATGAAATATTACTGAAAAAATATTCATTGCCATATGTACTTTTCTGAAAAATTTACCAAGCACCTTAAAATTGTTAAAACAGTATAAAATTCATTTTAGTATAGGAACTGTTTAAATCACCATGTTTTCGTTTTACAAAAACAAGATGAATAATTTTAAATTTATGAAATAATAAATAATTTTTTCTCTGCATTTGAAGAGTTGATTATTTAAAAAAATATATAGATAAATTTTATTGATATATGTATGGAAGTACGAAATCAAATTATTCATTTTAGAACCATTAAAAACCCTTCTATATCTAAAAATACCTCTACACCTATAAATTTTTCACACAATTTTAAAAAAAAAACGCAATATTTATCACGTTGGGCATCGATGCTTAAAAGGCTGTCTTTGCTAAACCCCAGTGATTCTCAAGTTGATGTATGTATATTTTTAAGGGCACATAAATAATTTTAGGGGTACTCTAAACTAAACTCTGTGGCGCAACAGCCCATATGGGCCAAGAATTACTATGCCCATCTCAGTATACGTAACCATTGGGTGCCAGGCTGCATGAGCACATGTCCTGATCAGGTGATCAGTCTGAAGCAAAACCTCCAGTTGTCTAATCCCTAAGCAATCTTGGTACTCATTTATCGACCCACTGAAGGGATGAAAAGGCTGAGTCGACCTTACCCAGTCCGAGGATGGAACCCCGGACCTGCGGCGTGGAAGCGCGATACGCTACCACTCGGCCACTGGATCTCTTAGGTGTACACTAGCAATCTTATTAAAAAGGATATTTGATGATTATCTAGTAAAAAAGGGAGGAAAATTCTGCAAATGGATATCCAGCGTCGTTTCTGTTGTCCAGCCCTGACTGAAGGTTGAACGTATAGAGAGTTTGATGTATGTAAAATTTGTCAAAGATTTAAGCCCTCACGTTAGTATGATCTGCAGAAGTTTGGATAGTGTAGGGTTAGTTAAGGTACCTACTTTTCAAATAATTATATGGGAACTGTATGAAATGTTTTTGAATTCGAAACTCTTTTAAAAAATAAACTAGTTACTTTTCATCTGAAGTAACTTATAATTATAATATAGTATTAATTATTAATAAGTAAGAAATATTAATTTTTCAAAATAATTTTTCAGAGAAATAAGACAGAACGTTATAATTACTTAACAAAACTAAAAATACAGCATATTTTCATTTATTGAAGCTGCAAACTTTGTAATTAATGTTATTACTGAAAATGTCAAGAACTGAGAAATATTTAATGTAGATATTTGAAACAAAAATATTTTTTCTTGCTGGTACAAAAAACAAATTTGCTCATGTGGTGCCATATTCAGTTAGAAGTAGGTTATCTGGCATTTATAACGGACATTTATTATTAGGAGAATTCCGCTTTTTTATAGCATTGGAATGTGAAATTTTATCATTTATATTATTTTACATGATGTCCAACTGTTTAGTATAAGAATAAAGTAAATACTGCCTCCAGTACGTAGAAAAATATTTTGTTTCAAACTTATATAAAAAGGTATAACTCATAATTTTCGAAATTAGTTCAATATTAAAAGTGTTCTGAGCATTCTTCCGAAAAATAACAAATTCCCTACACAAGGTAGCTTTTTTTATATATCTCACTCACAAAATTTTCCGCATTGTGTCTACTTCAAAATGTCTTCTTTTCCACGTCCTTAATGTTTACTAAAATAAGACAAATACGGCAGCAGATAAAATAATCACATTTAAGTATGTGGAAATCTTTTTTTTTTTAATTTGTAAAAATAGTTAAGTCACACGATTTATTTTCTCATTATTATTTTTTTCCATAAATTTGTGTCAAGACAGCGAGAAAAACTACATTGTTCTCGTATTTCTATATAACATTGCTGTTAAACATATTTGAATTTCATAGATATTCTCTCTTCCTAAACATGTATTTTTAGTATGTCATGAAACGAGTCACAGATTTACAGGCCTTCATGCAACAGCCATTAATTAAAAATGAATATTATAATTAGAAATATTCAGTTTCTCTCTGCATCAATTTCTTAAAGTAGATAGATGTTGCTGCTGAAAAACGTTTGATGATTTTTTTAACGCTAGTGTATTTTCTTAAGTGTCGAGATTATTGGTGCGGCAAGATTATACTGCAGCTTCACACCATTATTCTTCAAGATTTCAATTAAAAAAGTAAAATTATTGTCTTCAACGCTCAAGATTAAAAGTTTGCACTTTAAATAAATATTCATTTTTACAATAGTTAATGTAAATTTGGCAAATATAATAAACAATTAGAATTATTATCATTGCTTTTCTTTCGCTTAATTAAGATTTGAAATTTAATTGCTTTTTTAAATGGTACTTTTATGAAGTAATTTGGAAATTTCCAAAAGCTAATATTGCATTAGTTTAAATTTAGCTAAAGAACAGCCATAATGTCAAAAACTGATATCAATTTTTTTCATCTCAAAATCCATGCAGTTAACAACAAAACAGACTTTTAAAAAAAAAACGTCAATATCATTGTCAAGATATTTTTTTTTCTATAGCCTTGCTTTATTTTTATTAAATATTTGTTTTCCAAATAGGTACTTTTATATATGCTACATACATATTACAATCCATAAAGATTTAAAATAAATATTATGTAGATAATTGCCACAAATAAGATATTAAGTTTTGTTTGTATTCGTAAAAATGCAATATGAAAAAAAGTATGTTGTTAGCAACACCGATAGCAAAAATGAACATTTCAATCCCTTATTTATAGTATTTTTATCGATTAAGTTATCGTTATTGTTTTCCAATACAAGAGAAATGTTCATTAATAACATACTTTAACCTTATACATATAATATAATGCAGATAGAACGTAATGAAGTACAGAATAAATTATGCGAGTTGCATATTATATATTTTTGCTATAGAAATCTACTATTGTACGATGAATATTTATGAGTTTTTATGAAACCTGGCTGTTAAATAAATTATCTTTTTAATTTTCATTCATAAAACAACTTACTCACGGATATTTCTTCACATTTTATTCGAAAATGTTCACTTTCTTTCCGTTCCGTTATGTCTCAATCCAATACATTTTTTATGCGTTGAATCGATCATGAAACGTCCATCACATGCATCACAACTTTTTATTGACTTCCTTTTTTTATGATAGTGAAGAATGGCCACATACACAGTTACTGCAGTCTACATCTAATAATCGTGAATGGATATAATGCATAGAAATAGCACTAAATCGAAGTATATTATGGCGTTTTATTTGAGCTTTATGCACGTAAAAGAATAAAAAAGACCTACAGCTCCCTGAATGATGCAGAGATAGTAGCAATAAAAGAGGGGGAGAATAACAATCAAGCATGAAGATAGCATTAAAATAGTCTTTTTTTTAAATGATTCTAGAAGTAAATATAAAGAATTTAAGAGCAGAGTGTAGTCCTTTGTCTGATATTACTTACAAAACTTATAGATCATTTGTAATAAATTTTGTGATCTTTATATATTTTGCTCCTTTTTTTCGGATAATATTTTTACAGATTTATTATTCTAGACAGTAACTACCACTAAAAATATATATAAAAATAGATATTATTTATATATTACAGCACATTTATTTACATAAAATATCTGAATCTATGTGTTTATCCTTACTAATATTATAAACGCGAAAGTTTTGATGTATGGATGTTTGTTACTCTTTCACGCAAAAACAACTGAATAGATTTTAATGAAACTTTACAATAATACAGCTTATACATTAGAATAACACATAGGCTATAATTTATAAAGATATTGTGTGAATGGTCCAAAATATAATGATAAATTTCAAGTAAATAGAAAAAAAAATTTTGCCATCTGCAAGCTATTCTGCAGTGCGCTGTAAAATCCCTTAGAGTTATACGTATATAATCACGTATACAAAAAAGGCAGCATAGTTCTAACTTTTATGCGTAAGCCATTATCGCCAAAATTGTGAACCATAAATACAATAAAAACTGATAATTTACTTCAATGCACGTATTTTTTAATGATTTTATTATTAACCGATCACTATGAAAATTGGCAAAAATATGTATTCTTTTTGGAAAAGGATTTTGTGCAATCCTTTTTGTTGTAGTTCCCCACCAGGTGGAGCTATAACATATCAACTTCTGCACCGTTCAATCCATCGCCAAATTGCTCGCCAAAAAGGATGCTAACTTGGCTCTATCGCCAACATTTCGTTATGTTTCCATTGAATCGCCATTATTATGTAAGGAACGGCGTTGCTTGCAAATATTACAATTTTAACATAAAATAAATACAACAAAAAGTTGTATTAACGTATTTCACATCCAGATATAAATTATTTACACTATTTTAAGCATTCATTACACACAATTTGTAACAATGTGTTATTTTTGCTAAGCATAGATCAGCTTAGGAAGGTGTTCACAAGAGAAATACAGAGCATTATTAATAAAAAAAATCCTTTTTTTTTCAGCTATTAGATCTGCAGACTTAAAATTTAACATATATGTTTTTTTTTTTGTTCAGCTAAGATATGCAAAACGCTTTTTTCCCTTACATTTGCAATTCACTAAAAATTGACTCATTAAAATCTTCTTTACTTTCAATCTGTATTTTTTAAATTTTTAAATTCAACCATGCAAAGGATGGGTTTATCAGCTAGAATATAATATTTTAAAAATATATATATGGATGCTGGAGTATTATAAACATATCTGATCTTAGGACAGATCTTACGTACAAAATAATTTATATAAAAGTTGGATACTTTTCGAAAATTATCCAATACAATTATATTGTATACTAGCTGTTACCCGCCCGCTTCGCTGGGAATTTCATGATGTTTTATAAATTTTTACTGCTTATATATATGTATAAATTATTGATATCTAAGTCCTGCATTAAGAATTCGATTGTATTGAAAAATATACTTATACCTGTAACTGTCACCTGTTGATAAAAAAAAGGGGCAGAACTCATCTAATTTGTGTTTTCTAAAAATCTCTAAAATTGAAGTATAGAATGATGTTTGCTCTTTCGTAACCCAAAAACCAAGGGGATTCCCGCAAAACCAATTTTCGGTGGATCTCTACTCCGTAAATTGAAGATGCAAGCCAAATTTCAAGTCTAAATCTAACAGACAAAAAAAAGTTTTACTATCAATATCCCCGTAATCCCGTTGAGAGCCGTTTTCCAAAATAACCGCTCTTAGCGGATTTCAACTCAACAAAAGAAAAATGCAAACCAAATTTCATTATTATAGTCCTTGTAGCTCCAAAAAAGTAATTTTTTTGTCAATACGTCCAAGTGACTCCCTTCACCCCCCCCCAGAACTTGATTTGCTTAAAATACATTCTTAGTGGATCCCTATTCAACAAAAGAAACATGCTTAACAAATTTCAAGTATATGGGTCTAACAATTAAAAACATGAATTTTTTTCTGTAACTCCTCTTGACCCCTCGCAACCCTCCTTGGGGTCAATTTTCGTTTTACTCTTTGTTAGAGGAACTCTATTCCATGAAAGGAACATGCCTACCAATTTTCAAGCAGGATGGTCAAATAGTTTAAAATGGAAATATTTATCACTTACGCCTCTTAATCTCCCGAAACTAAACTTAGTAGTTCATGTTCGCGAAACCCATTTTGTAGCGGTTCTCTACTTTACGAAAGGAATCTGCTTATCAAATTTCAAGACTGTACGTCTAATAGTTTAAAAATGGGGATAATTATCTATAATGCAACTTGAGCTCCCGCAACGCCACTTCTGGGTCTGTTTTAACAAAACCAATTTTGTAGGGGAATTGCACACTATGAAAGGAATCTGCTTAGCAAAATTTGAAGACTGTGCGTCCAATAAATTAAAAATGCAAAAAAAAAAATGACCAATAACGCCCTTTGAATCCCCGCAACGCGGCTTAGGGGTCGATTTTCTCAAAACACATTTTGTAGTGTATCTCTATCCTATGAGAGGAATCTGATTACCAAATTTCAAACTGTGCGTCTAATAGTTTAAAAATAGAAATAATTATTTATATCTGCCCTTAACACCCCGCAACACCCCTTGGGGGTCAATTTTTCCCAAACCTGTTTTGTAGCGGATATTTACTCCATGAAAGAAACATTCCTACCAATTTTCAAGCAGGGAGGTGAAGTAGTTTAAAAACGAAAATATTTATCTAGTACGCTACTAAATCCCCCGCAACGCCATTTAGAGGTCTGTTTTCACAAAACCTTCTTATAGCTCATCTCTACTCTATAAAAGAAATCTACTTATCAAATATAAAGACTGTGCGTCTAATAGTTTAAAAATGAAAATAATTATCTATAACGCCCCTTAAGTCCCGCAACGCCACTTGAGGGCAATTTTCACGAAACACATTTTGTAGCGTATCTCTACCCTATGAGAAGAATCTACTTACTAAGTTTCAAGACTGTACGTCTAATAACTTAAAAATCGGAATTTCTAACGCCCCTTAAACCCCCGCCCCCGCAAACAATTGCTGCTAATTTGAAATTACAAACAGACACTTCAATTTTATTTATTTGTATAGATATAGATTGGGATTATAATAACTATTGTTTAAATGTGACTAAAAATGTAAATTAAAAAAAGGATTAAATCTAACCGTAAACTTATCAATTATTTTTTCTTGCATTGCTTTTTGCTTATGAAGCCTTGATTTATTATTTTTAAAAGTGCATCCGAAACAGCCGATGCTCTACTTAACTGAACAGTGAGATAACTATCATAAAAAAAAAATTATGGCACATGTCAGCGTATTATCATGTGCGCGTAACACTGTTATGTCTCATGAAGAGCATCGGTCGCCAGTAACCAAAACAACGACTTCATTAGCTCAGCTTGGCGTTCAATTTGGCGTTCATCTTGGCATTCAGTTTCACGTTCACCCGTATAGTTTCCGTTCCCGTAAGAATACGGGAATAAAATATAGCCTATGTTACTCCCCGTTAATGTAGCTTTCCATTAGTGAAAGAATTTTTAAAATTGCACCAGCCGTTTCCGAGATTAGCCGGAACAAACAGACAGACAGACAGACAAAAATTTTAAAAATTGGTTTTTTGTTATGAGTACCGTATATACTTTTAGTGCATTAAGTAAAAAGCTGCTAATTTGAAATTACAAACAGACACTTCAATTTTATTTATTTGTATAGATAATCAAATACAGATTGCTTGCTGGCTATGCAATCCTATATATTTTACATCCAGTTCCCCTTTTAACGTATTATCATACAAAACACACTTTAGATGTTTTCTGATTTTCTTCTACTAGCTATGGTATCTGTAGAAATCTCTCCACAATCACAAACATGCATCAAAACATATTAAGAGAAGAAGCGCAATTGAACTAAATTAACTACAAGATCAAACTGTTTAATTTTTTTAGCCAATTGGGATGTAGTTATATCTCATGAAAAGGAAGAGAATACTAATATGTTTGAATGCCGTTTTTAAAAAAAATCATGCTCGACATAGGGGGATGACAGAAAATAAAGACAGTACTCATGACACTTTCTTCTATGATAACACTTAAAACTTAATCGTTAGTAAACAAGTCAAATTAATGTTTAGTAATATTGACGTCGCTGTACAAAACAATACGATGATTATTGAAAAAGGAACTCTTAAATTTGAACATCTGTTAAGGAACAGGAGTTCATCACATGCTGGAGCTGTGCTCCATACTCTCCAGACTTCTACGCCTTTCTAATATTAAAACGTACAATACCGTTCAGATTTAACGCACACCAAATTCTCTACACAGCGAGTTTTTAGCAACACAATGACTTATAAGACCCCATAACGCAAAAAAAAAACATAATACAACAAAAAAGTTTAATTTTTTTCATATATGTTAAAATTCACTTAACAGCTAAAAAGGCCTTTATCTAACAAAATATGTCGTGTTTTACTGAGAACATGCACCTGACTTTTAAAGTAGCTGGAATATTGGAAATAATGTAATTCAATATACTACGAGGGCATTTCGAAAAGTAAAGGTACACCGTACGCCAGAGGAAAAGAAAAGTTTTGGCGAGCAAGTTGGCAACACAAGTGTTAACTTTGAACCGTTAGCATTCTCCTCGCGGTCGTTCGGCATTTCAACGTTGATTCAGGTCATTGATTCGTTGAGCAGGTCATGTTAAAAATGGCTGCGCCGATTCAGAATCCCGCCAAATGCGAAGTGCACTCCGTCATACGTTTTCTTCATACAAAAGGTCAGCGACCAGCGGATATTCACAAAGAAATTGTTTATGTTTATGGGAACATTATGAATCGACAAAATGTAACGAAATGGTGTCGTCATTTCTCTGAAGGTAGGACCGATGTTCATTACGAACAAAGAACAGGTCGACCATCTGTGATCTCTGATACCCTTCTTCAGAGAACGGAGGAAGCAACTCGTGCGAATAGTCGTCTCAAATTGAAAGAATTACATCAGATCATACCGGAAGTCTCAATGACAACTCTTTATGAAGTTGTGACTGTCAAGTTATGGTACAGGAAATTGTGTGCGCGATGGGTTTCAAAAATGTTAATGGAAGAACACAAAAAGAAAAGGATGGACTTTGCAGTCGACTTCCTCACACGCTATGCAGAAGCAGGTGATAAGTTCCATTATCACATTGTGACAGGTGACGAGACGTGGGTTTACCACCCTACACCTGAATCCAAGCAACAATCAATGCAATGGCGCCATTCGAATTCACCAAAAGCCAAGAAATGCAAAACTTCGATTTCAGTGAAAAAAATCATGGATTCTGTTTTTTGGGACAGACAAGGCATTCTTCTGTTGGAATTTATACCTCCCGGATTGACAATTAATGCTCTTGCATATTGCCAGACTTTGAAACGTCTTCGAAGGGCAATTCAAAACAAACGCAGAGGAATGCTGACAAATGGAGTCCGCTTGCTTCATGACAACGCTCGGCCTCACACAGCCCTCGTAACCAAAGTACTACTCAAACAATTCAAATGGGAAGTATTGGACCATCCACCATACAGCCTGGACCTTGCACCTAGTGACTTCCATTAATTCCGTTACCTGAAGTGGCATCTTGGTGGGAAATCATTCCACGACGATGATGTGATCAAAGATGAAGCTGAAATGTGGTCCCGACAACAGGCGGCAACCTTCTATGACTGTGGGATACAAAAGCTTGTGCACCGACTTAACAAATGTTTGGATAACGGGGGTGATTATGTCGAAAAATAATAAAAAATCCAGTTAATAAGATGTAACTGACGTTTTCTAAATAAATGTTTTTTTTTAAGGAATGCGAGCCATTGTACCTTTACTTTTCGAAATGCCCTCGTATTTCTGTTGTGGTTACTAATGCCGCCTGCGCGGAATGCGTCAGATCGAGGCTCACGAAATTCATCGTCGCAAAGGGCTAGATTGTAAGCCCATCTTTAGCCGTAGCATTGAGCACCATGCAGGTGGTGGTGCGATTTGGCTTGTTTTCTGCACACACACCCATTTTGAGAGAGATCATCCTAGGTGTGGTCAGGGGCGTTTCACCTCTTTTATCCTTCCCCCAACTTCACGAAAGGAAATGTGACTCGACAGCTATTTTGAGTACCTCCATGCCTCAAAGGCACATATATCGATGCCTCCTCCGGGATTCAAATACAGGTCCTACGGCAGAGTAGTTAGAGTCGCCAACCACTATAACGGATTGGTGAAGCCTTTCTATTTCCAACGAATGAAATCCAGAGTGAAAAATAGCTTAACTGTACAAAAGAGCATCAATACCTTGTTAATTAGCTTTTAGCATCAAGCTGGATGTTCTGAATACAATAGTTAATATTCTTTTGAAGTTTTTACGGTATTTTTTTATTCTTAATTATACCTGGTCTGAAGAATTTATTCATTTAAAGAAAGAATCTTGGCTAAGGCATTTTTTAAAAATACGGATTCCCATACATTGCATTAATTCCAGAATCGGTTATTACTGAACTGTAAGAGGTTAAGTGCTTATTTTTACGAAATGTCTCCAAAACAGCAACTGAAAGTTAATAATAATGTTACGGAGAAAACACGCGCATTCCAATCTTTTTAATCTCAAATTAAATTTTGAAAAAAGTTTTTTGTACTTTAATTAAATGTTTATCTTAAGCAAATAAATGATTCTATGTTATTTAATATGCACATTATTGTAAAATTTCAGAAGAATACATATAATAAATTAATACATTTTAACAAATCTACAATTATAAAAAATCAGTGTACAACAACAAAATGAAATGAAATACAGCACAGCATTTAAACAACGTTTCACACAAATATTACTTCAGAGCATTTTATCGATAGTTAATTCTACAAAATAACTTTTGAAAAATTGGAATGTACAGATATAAATGGAAAACTAAACTGTTATTTGGAATGCAGTCTTAAATATTTTTTAAGTCATTCTAATAGTGAAGCCGAATTTGAGAGGAATTTTTCATACAATTAAATGTTAGGTCGAGTAACGTAGAAATTGACAAATCGAATTCCTTTAAATGTTTAAGAATGTACCCAGAATTTGACTTCAGAAATATATGTTATCGTTTACTTGAAATTTACTTAAATTTTTATGCTATTTCTATTAATTTCCCAATTTGTACTCTGGAATTTAATTACATTTTAATTAGGGTTTGAAGCATTTTTTTAATCTTAACCAAAATCATACCAGATATAATTATTTGAAACTTCTTATTCTTTACATTACATGCGTGTGTGTGTGTGTTACAAGTTTGTTTAAATAAATAGGCTTAGTTAAATAAGATCTTATGATAAAAATTCCACTACACGAGAGGCAATAATTTTCATTTCTAGAAAACAATATACATTGAAGATAGCCTTAGTCGCTTAAGGAAATTAAAGTTCCCTTAAGGAAAAACACATGAACTAGAATCCAGGCATTCTCATTTGTCAGAAAATCTTAGTTATTAATTTATGTTCTGATTTCAAATATAGCTCATCTCTAGGCCGAACTTAAGTTTAATATATTCATGACCTACAAAATGTAAAAAAGTAGATTTTTAAAGCCCTTTCTAAACCCTGTTAAAAATTCAAAAACCATTTTAAAAAATTTCTTACTTACCATTTAAAAAAAAAATTTCTGAAAATAAATTGTAATTGTATTTATCATTCATGGGTCTTATATTATAGTTTTTCAATCAACAAACAAGGTATCAGACTAATCAAATTTAACATAAGTTACAAATAATTCTTAAGAAAAACAATTTTATTTCAAAGTGCAGTAATTTATATCGGCATCCATGCTGTACATATTTTACAAATGGTTAATCCTCCCAAACATGCTTGAAAGGCAAACAGTAGGATTGCAAATATGAATCCCAAAGAGAAAAACGCATGAGGGTTTTTTGTAAAATATAAGGGCATCTTAGAAAATGTAACTTGTAATTTCAATATTATTATAATAATTAATATAAAGAAAACATTTATTAAGTTTCTTTTCGATGAAAGAAAAACTAAAATATTCATATTAGAAACTAGTAATATTTGCAGTTAGGAAAACAATGGCTCTAAGACCTTTAAGAAGTCAGGAATTCACCAATAATGCTGACTAAACGCTATGACAAAATGATCGCCTCATTCGTGTTCAAATTCCCTATACGTATTTACCAGGCAACCAGGACACCAGAGAATGGAATCAGCATTGATAGGTCTTTGAAAAAATCGGAGCTGTAATCATGGAGGATATTTCGTTAATCTGTGCTCATCGTTGCACATCGTTAGGAGCAGTTACAGTATTGTCAATCGCATTCAACTTGGAATATTACGGACTTGAGCAGAGTTGTTTTCAGCGATGTGCACCGATTCGAACTTCTTTCGAACGCCTTCCAAGCCATTAGAGGAGACTTCAGGGACATGGAATATTCACCTGATTGTCGTTCTGTACATAATCCGAAAATTGAGATTTATGGTTTATGGTGGGATACCGTCAAATCTCTCTCGAATAGAGTAGGTTTGATCTCTGACGATTAGGCGTCTTCATTCATCCCTGGATCGTGTCATTTTAACTCTTCATTTAAAACTTGTATGCCAAGTTATTCCATTGAATATCTGTAGAATGTCCGTTGAACACGTCTGCAAAATTATCAAGCCAATGCCAAACCAAACAACAGCTTGCTAATTGTTAAAAAAAGCCCAAGAATATATTTGACTTTTTGGTCATATAGTTGTATTTCTTAAATGAACATTTAATTCCTACGATATTTTTAGTTTTTCAGTTTCATGACGTGCACATCAAATCTACTGATTTTATCCAAATTTGGATAAATGCATATCGTTGACTTTTATGTTATAATACAGAAGTGGTTATCAAAATAATAAAACACCTTATACTTATAAATAATATTTTATCATTTTGGTGTAGGATAACCTTTCTCTCTCTCGCATGTAATATAGCTAGGATTCACATAGGAACAGATTCATACAAGTACTAAATAGTGTGTAGAGGAAAATTGTACTATTTTTCAAGGAAATGTGAATGTTTTGGGAAAGATTCCACGGAAGAATATCGATTTCGTATGGAACGCTCTAAAACAGATCACGACGGTTCAATTATATTGAGATCGGGTAACTGTGACAGCCAATGAAGATATTTAATTTCATCTCTGGGTCCATCAAACAATTACTGGACAAGTCCTGTTGCTTGGATAGGTTTGATCTCCTGTAGGTAGCACAATTTGCATCACATAATGCACCTGGTTAGTTAAAAGTTATCTATGCTTCTCCTCAATGATCCTTCCATTAAGGATTGTGATCAAATCAGGGTCTCATCTTCCTCAGATGCGTATGGGTGTCACAATCCTGATGTGCCCTACTCTTTTCCTTTTTCCATTGGGTTTACTGTGTTTGGTAAACACGGATTTCACGTCCCCGGGGCACCCTAGTGATCTTTTTCTATTTTCGACCCTCCTTCTTGTCATACATTTCCTCCATTTTTAATTCCTTCCGGTCTAGACCATGGCTTAAATATATTATATGTCCATGTACTAATTAATATATACCTATTTAATTATATTATTTGTCGATTATTACTAGCATATTTGGGTTTTCATTTTGTATTACGCTAAATTAGTTTCATGTTTTCTTAACTTTCCCCAATTATGTCGATTTTCATGTTATGCATTTTGTTTTTGATTAACACTGTTGGATCATAAACCCGCTTGTTTGCCGTGTGCAGCGTCCCTTGCGGAGGAAAATGGTGTCCAGGGGATACCTTTTGCACGCCCTGCCCACGATTCGCTTTAAATGGGAGACAGGAGTAGGGATTGCAATACCGGTATTTTGAGCCATTTGTACAGTTTCGAAATACCGGTATTCACAAGTTTAAATACTGGTTTTTCTTGTATTGACTAGAAATTTTTAAAATTGTTTCTTATATGTTTTATTGTTTCTTATATGTTTTTGAATTGATAAGAGGAATTGACATTAATTCAACGGATTCATTTCCTAAGAACTTCGCATTGATATTAGTATAATAGCGGTAGATTTTAGTTTGTTCTACAGTATTTCTAAACATGCTCAATATGTCACCGTTTGCATTTTCTTCCGTCTATTTTATGCAAAATATGGATGCTAAAATATCACTAGGTTTTTTTATAAGCTTATTGCTCTTTCTTATGCAATGAAAACATTGGTAAAACATGTATTCAAAGAGAAGGCATATAAACACTTTAAATATTATTCTTATTTCTCTGACTATTTAAAAAACGGTTTTCCTGTGATGATGTAAGAAATTTATTACGTACAACCGAAAAAATGCCTACGTTCAAGATAAGTTGCCAAGTTGGCAATCCCGATTTTAAATGTATCATACGTGCTGAATTGGATGAAAATTGCTTCGTTTCATATAATGTCACCAATACGGTTGCAATAGTACATTATTATAAGCTTTAGCAGAAAATTATAGCATTGATTGCCTGGAATGGAATAGTAGCGTGAGCAGAAAGACGTTGTGTTTCCTACGAAGACTTAATAAAAATCAATGGAACTGAATTCTCAACTTTCCAGGAAGCTCTAAGAGCTAAAGTTTTATCACAATCTGAGAGCTTTATGAATGAAGTGTAGCATGATGCAACTTCAGTAATGAATTTAACTGAAAAGGACCGTCAAAAACGAATTTTCCGAAAAAAAGTACAAATAAATAGAACTACATAATATATGTAAAATAAAGTTTAACAATTTGAGCAATGCGTATGGACAATTGTATAATTTGTTCTATGGGGGTTGATCCGCCGTTAGGCTAACAGGAGTTGCCCTCACTAATGGTATTTAAAAAGTATTACACTCAAATATGAAAAAATTAGGTGCCAATAATATTTGAAACTATTTATTGATGTGTAACATCTTTCCTCTCGATTGCTGGAGATTTGTGGGAGTGATTTCGTGAAAAGGGACGGAAACGCGTAACAGGAAGTTGGGGAAGCTCGCTCTATTCAGTGAAGTTCTGTTTTTTTCTCCTTCATTCGGGAGGGGCTCCACCCCCATCCCCACCACCTGCGGTCTAGGTCGCGTGGGATCTTTGTTTTTGTTTTCTCACTTTAGGATCAGAGAAGTTAAGTCCTTTAGGCAGAGACCTGGTTAGACAATGACGAACGTGTTTCAACACCTGACTTCGATTGCTGCGTACAATTTAAACTACCGGGCCACAGAGCAGCTGGTGTTGCGATCTATCATAAAACAGAACAACTCATATGTTGAGGCTCGACATATGGCTATTACTTATCGTCAAACAAGTGGACTGGGTATTGTTAGTCAAGACATTTGGGACAAATGTGCGGCAGAATGCTTATTTGAAAATGGACAAACCGTGATTTCGGTGGTCGTATACATTTCTCCGAATCAAACGGTTCAAAAAATTAAAGATTTCCTGCATTTTTTACTTTTACAATATACCGAAGGTGGTTCTGCTCTTTTTTTTTAAAAAAACTATCACTCGCTTCCTATGATTTTGAGTGGTGATTTTAAAGTTTACTTCAGTTTGCTATAAGCCGAGCCACTCATAGCTTTTTTGAATGATGAACTCAAGCTCGAAATGTACACAAATCGAAATGTTTCGACAACTAACAGTGGTACTGTTATAGACGCCGTTTTTCAACGATTTTTAAATACTTTGAAATCACAAGTATATGTGTCATACTTTAGTTTTCATAAATCTATTGTCTCCACTCTTCCCCAAATTAAACAAGAATAAATATTTTTGTTAAAAAACTGCATTACTCCTTGTGTTAATTAAATAAAATTTTCATTAAAGATATAATTATTCCATAGAAAATTATTTCCAATCCTATTTGATTCATTTTTTTCAGGATTTAAGTTGCTATTGCGAATTTACCACGATAACACGTCAGATGTTACACATCGTATGCGATTACTGTAAGGCTCGTTTTTTTATTTCACTATTGTTAAAATTAAAAATAGAAAAGAAATATTTAAAATATCTTTTTTTATGAAATGAATACTCTTATTTATAAAAGCATTGTTTAAGATTTCTTTTTTGCAAATTTTTCGCTTAATTTAGAAACAAAAATTTTACTTCGAACATTCACCGAGAAAGGACAGTTTTATTGAAAGCTGAAAGTAACCTTTCCTGCGTAATGATGATTTTGGAGGAAATGAAAATAACACAAGCATTGTACCTTTCAACAAATATATCAGAAAGGCAATTTCTGCTTTTATTTGCACTCATGCATGTTTGAAAACATTTTGGTCTGTACTAAGCCCGAGACTTGCATTTATTCTTTGTCTTTGTTTGCAATGCGGACTGAAATGAGAATGTAAAGGCAATTATTCGTCTTTTACGTTACATATGAGAACATTTACAATGTAGTATTCTAATCCGTATTTTAAATGTTATAGAATCATGTTTTTTAGAATCTATGCAATATAATTTCAATATATTGCTTATATTTAATAAACATCATCATACCTTAAATAAAATAATATTAATGAATCGATTCTCCTTATTTATTTTAAGGCGACTAGGTACCATCCTTACAACTTTTTTTTTATTTTTAACTTTTGAAATTTGGTTTTAATTGTATTTAATAAAGGTAATTTTTTTGCAATAATTCCATATAAAAATTTCAAATTTGTTGCAAAATTTAAGTTGTGTAAAGATGTTTTAACATTTTTAAATCTTTAAGGCTTTTTTAAATATGTATATCTTATTTCAATTTTTTTCAATGTACCTTATAACATACTTCATGAAACTGTACATGGTTTTTTTATGCTGCTACTGATTAATTTTATAATATTTTTTTGGTTTTGAAACATACAAAAATTCTCGAAAAAACAACAATTTTGAATTTGAAATTTTTTTAAAATATTACTACGTAACTTAGACCTAATTTCTGTCATACACAGTTTCACAAAATTTACATTTTAGAACATTTAAAAAAAATTCCTATCGCTACTGCAATTATCAAACAAGTTATCAATCATTGGCATGGTCAAGTAATTTTAGCGCGTTTTTCACATGTTGTATTTTATAATAGGAAAATTCTGGAAAACTATGGGAAATTTTAAATATGATTCGGCTCATCTAGGGCACAAATGCGACCAAATACCGAAACCCGAGGTCAATTGGTTGCTTATTGGGTGAGAAAAAGGTATGACAAAATATGGAACAAATACGAAATTTGCGTCCTAATAGCGCTTTTGTTCCACTACGTGGAAAATGCGTTAAAAAGCAATAGGGTTCTGAATGTTAGTATATGATCAAAAATTCAACATGGAGAAATATCAGTTTTAAGTTCTCATTCCATGGATAGCATGATATAATATTCATCCAATAGTCTGAAACTTTTATTCAAAATGTTAATTAGCTTATTTAAAACTGCTTACTATAAGAAATTGTAAAAAATATGGAACAATTAATCAATATACTGGCAAAATATACTAGAAAAATAAATACACTCACCTCAGGGCTATTTCCATGCTAACATTTACAGCTCAAATAATTCACACCATGTAGAAAAGATGTTTATGCTTTTATTTTTTATTTCCATTATTTTAAAAGCCTTCGCACATGTTAAATATTGCACACGAAGGAATGCAAAATCAAATAATTTATATAAAAATATATCAAAATAGAAGAATTAGATCTGTGCATTTCTGTAAATAAATATCTTAAAATATTTTAATAATAATTGTTTTGAATTTCACATACATGGGATATATAAAAATATCACCAAAACAAATATATATAAATGGGAGAGTTTTGCTGAATTATCAAAATGAGATTTAGTATGTGGGCTTTGGGAACATCCATTTTGAAGTTTTAATTTCATTCATAATAATATGATAAAAAAGCACGTACAACTTTTAAATCTTGACCAAATCCATTTGCTTTTGAATAAACAATACACACACTAGAATTTTTGCACGAATTGCACAATTCATTCTTGAAATGATTTGAAACTACATATGTAATTCTACATATGTTAGTCTTATTTGCGCACGGTAGAAAATAATTCATTCATTTTTTATCAGACACTTTTCTAGCAGATGATGATGTGTAAAGTGTGCTTGACAATTTAGTTAAATCTGCTGTCCAACATCAAAAATTGCTCCATAACTTAATAAAAAATACATTTAGAGCTTTGAAAATTTGCAGGCATGTTTATAATGATTCGAGGTATCATATAAGCCAATAAAAAAAGTTTCGATAGTTTGATGATTTTTGGATACCATGTCGTCTTAATCCCTATATACCTAGCATAGAAGTGAATTGATTTTTGGAATGAATTACGTGAATGATTTTTAATTATTGTTAAAAAATTTGTGTGAGTACATATAATTTTATAAAACGCATATTTTTTCCTTTTTAATTTTTTTACGAAGTAAAAGGAATTAAAACATATATTTTACTTAAGGTATCCGACTAGGTTGAAAAAGTGCTTTTCAGGTGTTTGATGTTTGGTAATGTTTGGGCTATAAAGGAAAAAATAAATATAATTATTGAGAAAGAAGGACTAACATATAAATCTAGGGAGTTTTTTAAGTTGTTTTTATAGCATTTACTTTATCTAACTTATAAAAGTATTTTTTAATGCGTTTTTTGAAAAATGAAATTTTTACGATTATTTGTGCATGGAAAACGGGATATCTCCAAACCAATCCAATCAAATTCGATGAAATTTGTATCATGTATGTTAGGAGCCCTTCAGAGTGTAACATACTGCAGGTTTTAAGACATCTACATTACATCACATTTTACAGCCATTTTTTGCTTACAGTAATGTAATAATTTTGAGGAAAAATCATTATCATCAAATTTAAATGTTAATAAAATATTTATTTCTTAAAATATTTTTTATCCTGCGGTTTGTGACACTTCAGAGCGATCAAGAAATATATTAATGAAATTAAAACTGCATCATGTGCAATTTATTTTTATTTACGGCGTTTTTCTCAACTTTATAAATGTTGCTAAAATTTCATAAAAATAATTTTTTCTTTCAAGAACAAAGGGTGATACATGATATTTATTAAATAATTCTGACTTTTTAAGCCTATTTATGTTATTTAAAACAATAAATTTATTCCGAAAATCCTTTTTAAAAAAATTGGTCTCCAAACCTAGTCGGATACCTTAAATAGAATAGCATTATCGAGAAGATATATGAATAATTTATATTCCTTTTTATCTGATAAAAGATTTTTAAAAAATACGAAGCGTAAATAAAAGTAAAAAATAGGCTTTTAGAACCCATCAGTCCTCTACAAGTAAATGCATTGTGCAATTGTTGTCTTTTAAATGGACACATTTTTCCTGAATTAGGAAACTCGCCGTACCGAGAGGGAGGCCACTTGACCAACATACCTTTCTTCTCATGCATTTGTTACTGACAATCATTGAGATTATCTATGTGTGTGTGGTTTTCTTTAAATCATGAGTTTTATACTCTCTTCCTGGCAGCCATGGGATCACGAACAACTCGAGCAGCAATACCATATATTGATAAAATACAATGATGGTTGACTGCGATGCTGTATCTGATTTCAATATGGAAATATACTAAGCGAAGGAGTGTGTTTCTTATTCGAAGAATAATCCGATCTTTAGACACGTATCTGACTGGAAATGTGTTGTGTATTCATGAACTTCAAAGTTTATCTCCGTCGATATAGCACTGATCGTGCGCAAAACTGGTGTAGCCTATTACACAAGTGATTATTTAGTATTGTAATTGATATTATTTTCCCAGATACTGCTTTTGTGTAAGCACCATTTTCTGCTTACGTTGCAGTTTCATCAATATGACTTTAATAAATGTGTTTTAAAAGCACTATTCTTCGCTTATGATCTGAACAATTTTTAAAAAAAACAATTCTTATAAAAGGAATGTCCAAATTAAAAAACAGTGTGCATTCTTACTTTTTATGTAGGTTTCATATCTAGAATCTAGATATCGTTACTTCTAACTTCGTTGTTGAATTCTGAAATTCTACTGAGTAGCATACACCGACATGATGTATATTTCATGGAAATAATTATATATATTGGGTGTTGCCTGCATAGTGCATCAATTTTAAAATCTAAAAGTATGTAAAAAGTATTCATCCAAACACTTCTCTGGAATGCATGCATTGAGAGTAGTCTTCTAGAAGAAAAAAAAGGCAATGAAACAGATTTTGACTGTCAATTTCTATATTTTGTACATTTTCACACTGGATTTGTTAATTCTGCTCTGTCATTTTCAAATATAAGTTTGATTGTAACTTTTTATGGATTTACTTTTTTGGTTATATATATATATTTCACTGTATAAAAGACTTACAAACGCTGGTATGGGATTCTTTTCTGTAGTTCATGTTTTTTTTTAAATTTAGATGAGTAAACTTTAATGCTAAAAGTATTACAGTTCTTCGGTTTTTTTTTAAAATTATTTTTTGTTTTATGCACTTTGGTATATATGTTACAGTTTTTTGTAAACTCAATAAAGCTTCTAATTAATTGTTAATCAAAAGGAAATATAGTTCTCACTATTAAAGGGATCATTCTCATTATCGAGCTTAATGTAATCCTTTTTTCTGATAACTACAAAGACGGAAAAGTATCTTTCTTCAAAATCATGGACACAAGAAAAGAATAATAAAAATGAAAGGAAAAAGTAAGAGAGAGGACGAGGAAAAAAGTTTATCTGATAAAAAAGAAGCAGAACATATTTTCCCTCATTAATTATTTTTAAGAATCTTTTTTAGTTAGGGTATCAATTATTTCTTTTAAACTGTTGCCAAGTATTCGGGAAAAAGGTGTATATTCGTTAAATTTCTCTTACAAACAAAAAAAATCTTACATCCGCTTTGAAGGCTATTCACATTCAAGAAAAAATAGCTTTACAGAATGCGTTGGAATGAATATTTGATCAAATTCAAAGAACTCTGAATGCTTAGATCTTTGTGATATAATGTAAAAGATGTATATTTCATTAAAAATATCAGAAAAATAAAACTACATATGTTAGGGATATTGTGTTACAAACATATTAGCTTAATGGTTTTAAATTTCTTTAAAAAAAATATTTTTCACAATCGGTTTTCGGAATTTTTAAAAAATTTAAACGCATTTTCAAACATTGGCATAGCGCAAAGTATCATAAAAAGGAAATTGTATTTTTTATAAAGTACAATATATTTTCTTCACTATTAATCAAAATAAAATAATTTTACATATATATCATACATTTTGGTATTTTTGATTTCTACATTAATTATTTCCTAAGAATAAATTTAAAGAAGCATCATTAACTCAAAAAACAAGAAACGCTTACAATACCATGAAATCTAGTACTTAAACTTTTTACTCAGACTTTTAAGGATTCATAATGTTATTTTAAAATGTCACCCCCCCCCCTTCTACAATAATTGTATTTATATATATATCCAGAAAAAAATTATAGATTTCTTTGTAAATACATCAAAAAGTGATTGGTACTTTTATACCAAAAGAATTTTTTTCTCTCTAATTTTGGAAAAACTGCCTTCAAATCATAAGGGCTGCATATTTTGATATACATTTTATATTCCTCAAAAGCCAATAAACTTTACTCATTTTAAAAGAGGATTTTTTTAAATTTGTGTGTTAAAGTATAAAGTTGAAAACAAATTCATTAAATTTAATAAAGTTATTAGTTGTTTAGAAAGTATAAATATAATGGTACGAATAATAAAAAGGAATTAGCTTCATTCCTGTTTCCATAAAAAATATTTTAAAACATATAACAGAACCTAAATTTATGTAAGATTAAAACTCTAGAGTGAGTGAGTGATTTGGGGTTTATTGGGCAAGAGCCGATTTCGGCTATACTGCGCCAAACATTTGTTTTAATATCTGTGGTAGAACGGGAAGAGAAAGAAAAAATGAATTGAATGACAAGAAAGAGGGTCGAAAATAGAGAAGGATCACTAGGGTACCCCGGGTTCGTGAAGCCCATGTTTACCAAAGACAGTAAACCCCGTCGGAAAAGGAAAAGATCATAGGCACCTCGGGATTGTGACACCCGTACTCACTAAAAGAGGTGAGCCCCTGAGGGGTTAAAACTCTAGAATCATTTTATTCTTTATACAGTATGTTTAAATTATCTCGCATTTAGGTATTTTTAATCTAAATAATCATTTTTTCCATTATTCTACAAAAGACTTATTGTTTTTTATAATATAACATACAAAAGAGTTTATAAAAAAAAAAAGCAATTGAAAATACACATCTCTAGAACTCGAACAACGAGTTCATACAAATTCATTAAATTTAATAAAGTTATTAGTTGTTTAGAAAGTATAAATATAATGGTACGAATAATAAAAAGGAATTAGCTTCATTCCTGTTTCCATAAAAAATATTTTAAAAACATATAACAGAACCTAAATTCTTATGTAAGATTAAAACTCTAGAGTGAGTGAGTGATTTTGGGGTTTATTGGCGCAAGAGCCGATTTCGGCTATACTGCGCCAAACATTTGTTTTAATATCTGTGGTCTAGACGGGAAGAGAAAGAAAAAATGAATTGAATGACAAGAAAGAGGGTCGAAAATAGAGAAGGATCACTAGGGTACCCCGGGTTCGTGAAGCCCATGTTTACCAAAGACAGTAAACCCCGTCGGAAAAGGAAAAGATCACTAGGGCACCTCGGGATTGTGACACCCGTACTCACCTAAAGAGGTGAGCCCCCTGAGGGGTTAAAACTCTAGAATCATTTTATTCTTTATACAGTATGTTTAAAAATTATCTCGCATTTAGGTATTTTTTTAATCTAAAATAATCATATTTTTCCCACTTATTGCTACAAAAAGGACTCTATTGGTCTTGTTTATAATATCGAGGTACATACCATAAAGATGTGTTTATATGAAAAAGCAATATATATGCAGGGATATTTCTTGGCGAAAAGTGACTTACTGACTACCTCATCACGAAATCTTCGGAACAATAGCAGAGGTTTCGTGTTCGTCACTAGACCATAATTCAAAATTGCGAAGGGCATCCCCAATTGTCTGGTTGCGTTGTGGTGCAATTTAACTAAACAATCAATCTTTCAACTAAATGCAAAAAAATAATAATAAAATAAATGTTTACCTCCCTTATAACGTTATTATTGTCGGATATCGATGCAATTTGATTAATTTTTTTACAGTAAATTTTAATAATACTTTTTGAAAAATTGATATTTTGAACACTCAAATATATTACCTCACTTTAAGGTATCTAAATATATACGATAACTGTTTTTTTTTTAAAAATGGAGATATGAGATTTTTTGTTGTTTTAGATTTGTATTGTACACTTTAAGAAGAAAATGCTAAAATTAAGAAGAAAATAAAAAAAAAAAAAAAAAAAAAAAAAAAAAAAAAATATTATTACAAAAAGAAAAAAAATTTTATTTTTTTTTTTTTTTTTTTTTTTTTTTTTTTAATAAAAAATGTAAAAATTATAAAAAATATTAAAAAAAAAAAAAAAAAAAAAAAATATGATAATGTGGCCCATTTTGTACCAAAAGTTTAAGAACAAATTTTCAATTTTTCAATTCTAATGTATTGCTATGTTATTCATTTTGAAATCACCTTCAGGATGAGAGCTGTTTTAATTTTTACAAAATCTCGAGTACTTTATCTTAGTTATAACATGAAACTGCTTAAGAACCGTGTTTATATTAACATTCGGAACTGTAAGTTTTGTAGTTAAACAGTGATTAATAAATATGAAGGTTAAAGCGCTTTTACTGTTGTACAGAACATACACAAGTGGAAAGTGGGTGATTTACTGACGAGGAAAATATCGATGAAGATACTTTTCAGTCTGTTCTACCAGTAGATGTTTGTTGCAAAATCGAAGTTTCTGCAAGCATAGATGATGATAAAATACCTCCTGTATGTCAGAAAAGCACAACGAAAAAATGCCTCAAGTGCGAAAAAAAGATTGCTTGAGAAATGTTTTCCTAGCTATACATGGACAATAAAAATAGTTTAGGACATAAAAAAACACATATAAGAAAAAACAATAATATATTTTGTCTTTATTTCTCATTTTAAAGAATTTTGGTAAATCTGTATTTTTCTAGTTTTTTTTTTTTTTTTGCTTTATTATATTATAGCTTTAAGAATTTTGATATGAAGGTTATTTGTTTATTTCTTTGTCCTACTGATGTTTTCCTTTATTGTTTCTAATAAGTGATTGAAATTTTCTGAAATGTATACATTTCTGTGTATAAATTATATTTTCAACTTAATCTGCTTTATTTTGGAATTATATTTAAAAGTTTACTTCAGATGTGTGCAAGCAGGGGACACCCATCGAGGAACCTGCCCCCCCCCCCTATCGGGGTACATTTAAAAAAGTCTGCAGGGAAAAAATGATAGATTTCTCTCGTTCACACAAAAACTTTTAGTTTTTTTCCCCCATTTTAATTTTAGATTTTTTAGGCCCATTTCAATTGTTTCAACGGGGGGGTTGTTTAGAATGATGAAACCCCGTTGGGAAATGTTTAATGACACCTCTTGTTAAGATACTACTTCTTAAAAATGTGTATAATAACTGATTTTTGAATTTAAATGTCATTGATCGTACTTTTAAAAAACATGTGAAAAAACTTAATGGTACCCGCCAATGTTCCATTTTTAGAACATGCTAAAAATCTATAAAAAAAAATTTTTTTTCAAATTTTTTTTCTTTTATAGATCTTATGTTTAAATTTTAATTCGATTTTTATCAAAATTTAGTTTATGTTACCTTTCAATCATAGTGCGGCGTTTAAAAGGTTAATAAAAACTTGTAATTTTTCTTCAAATGAAAGAAAAATAATAAACTTGGTTTTTCATAAAGCTATAAGATGGCCTATAAAATAAAACACAAAATAAAATTTGTCAATTTATGCCAAAATTCACAATTTTAGGATAGTTGGATAAATTCAATGCTAAGCTATGAATATGTAATAAACAGCATTTACTTTTGATTAGAAAACCAATATAACATATTGATTCAACAAAACAAAGATCAAAGTGGTTCAATCAAATCACATGTGTTTAGTACTGAAAAATGAAAATGCACTAATTATATCTTCTAAGTGATAAATGTTTCTAGCATCAGGGAACTAAATAAATATATTCTGATTAAAGTGTTTGAGATATCCTGTACTATGTATGTGATGCATTGAGTGATATTCGCGTCAATTTCTTGATGGAACGAAAATCAATCGAAGTTTTTCCAGAAACATTCTTGTTCCTCTTGGTAGAGAACACCAACTTCAACCCTAATGGATTGCCAACGGCTTGTAAAAGATTTTTCTTGTTGGTGATGTATGGTTAAGGGTTTAGTTCCGCTCTCTTGGATTTAATGGAATAGCGAGAGAATGATTTTCTTTCGGTGAAGTTATATGAAGAAAGAATTATCTTTAGAATAATTAGTTTGGATCTATTTTATGAAAATCTCTGTATTTTCATTTAACACACTGAATTGTATTGCACATTTTTTTGAATAATGCATAAGTGCATAAAATGAATACATCTTATGTAGTTGTATTGTGACAAGAATTATAAATGACCTTACACTTTTTCTCAGTTTATTGAAATATAAGGCTATCTCTGTTTGTTTTACACAATATCTTTCGATTATTTGTGTATTTGTGTAAAATTTGATATATTGCACCATATATTATTGAAAAAGATTTTCTCCACTAATTTTTTGAGTGATGAAGGGAAAAATCAGAATTAGCAATTAAATGAAATTTATTTTTGAAGCAATCATCAGTATTGATGAGACATGATCCCTTGTAAAAAGAAAACCACTAAGATAATAACAGGAAGCTCTTTTGCTTCCATTAATGAGCAAAAATAAAGAAAAAAGTTTTTTTCATTTAAAGAGACAGTAAACATCACGGAGAATGTAAAAATAATGGAAATAATACACGAATTAATATTAAATTTTTGTTACGCATTCTCAAAAACTGTACATAAGCATTTAGCTCCTTAAAATTATTACTGAATCTTATTTCTCTCAATACCTTCCTAATTGAGAATCTTCAAGGTAATTTACCGAAGATCATTTCTGAAGAAAGATTTTAAGTTTGTAATTCTTAGTTTCATTGTCCAGCACACCACGCACAATACTTTTGATATTATTTAGAAGACAATGAGAAAAAAAGAGCATTGTTAATATTATTATGAGATCGTGTGATGTACAAAATTTAGCGTCTTTCTATCAATGAAATCAGCACAAAAAGGAAAATGTCTTTTCGACTTCACATAAAAAAAATACCTACCGTAAATAATTCTTTAGAGTCTTATATATTTGTCAAAAATTAAATTCTTGAAATTTTCTTTGAGAAAATCCACATAGAAGAAACGTAATTAAATATATACGTGTGTAAATAAAAAAGTAATAGACCTTTAAAGTAATAGACCATTGTGCTTCATTTACTTAGAGATATATATTATGCTGGGATATTTATATATATAAGTATTTACCGAGAAAAACTTTATATACACACATTTTTATATTTTAATTTTTACATATTATAAAAAAATTCTATTTTTTTAAACTTTTTTTTTATTATTTTGTCAAAAAGAAGAAAAAAAGGTGAAGTTAGTTTTTTCAAAAAAACCGCTTAGTTGCATCTAAAAGATAGTAAAGAATGCAATAGATAGAGCTAAAGCGTGTTGTAATTAAACAGCTGGAATGAGCTTTCTCTCTGCTTTACGCAAGCATTAGTTCAGTACACTAAAGTAGTTGAGTGACGAAATACATCCAAAATATTCGAAGCATAAAATACAAACATAGGTTATTTGTGGTAGGGTGATATTAAATCAAGTATTAAACCTCATAGACTAATTTGTGTAAAAAAGGGAAAGTTATATTTATATAATATACCACCTTTTACATAACTTTTATCGAATTAAATTTTGTACGACATTACTTTAAATTTTAATGGGAAAAATAACATGAAAGAAAGAAATATTAAAATGAAACATATCAGCGTTTCATAATTCCGTTAATAGGGTCATATAATTTTTTTAGACTTTAGGTAGACTCCTTGTGTACCGACAATTATAACACAAGGCTTACAAACGTAAGTCAATATTCAATCAATAGTGATAGGAAATTTCAAGTAGAAGGGTACAGGTATAGATGGGAATCAGAAGGGAAAATAAACAAGAATGGATGAAAATGTAATAAATAAAAACAAAATGAAAGATTGCTCACATGCTAAAAAACGGAGTCATTCAGTAATTAAAATCAAACAATGGGGAATGTTCGGAAGCATGTATGATCACAATAAGATTTTCAAAATACAAACACATAAAGCATACACACACAAATATATGTAATTTAGTTTAATTCATTCCATGCATATGCAATGTATTTACTTCTTATTTGAGCAATAATCTTGAACTTAAAGTTTCTATGTTTGATGCTGAAAGTTCTAAGCCAAGAAAATGAACTGAAAATTATTATTTCCATTTTTTTTTAATATGAGTTTGTCTGTATTGTTGTTTATCCAAGAAGTCGCCACAACCTGCAGATGTAGCAGGGAACAGATGAAATTAGATATTTGATCAAATCCTTTATGGATATGATCAATTCAAGAAGTTAAAATAAAAACTTTTTGGGTCATTTCTTAGAAAAAATAAGTGATTTGATCAAATCCCTGGAGTATTTAAGTGAAACGATGAAATGGGAAAGTCAGAGAGTTCGACTAGCTATGTTTTTGCTTGTTGCCACTCCCCATTAACTTTTCTCCGTCATCCGTGGTGGCAAGCACCCTAACATTATGCAAAGAAGGTTGCTTGTTTTTTTTATTATTGTTCTGTATATATTTGAAGCATTTTTTAAATACCTACCTTCCTAAAAATGGGTTCAGATATAGAGAAATCTGACGAAATTTGTAATTGAAAAACATTTTAATGAAAATATCCGGGCATTTTTGAAAAGGAAAAACCTTTGTTGCGAAATCACTTAAGGAACTGTAATAATCATTGATTAGTTAAAATTTGCGCAAACACATAAAAAGAACTATTATGGAAAGAAATACGACGCTATGTTGTTGTTGCTAATGTCACCTATCTGACGTAGATAGAGGCCCGTGAAATGCACAATACCACCACTATACCGTATCCCCCCATCCTGTATAGTGGTTAGTGATACTGACTGATGTGCCGTTGGGCCTGGTTTCGAACCCCTGAGAAGGCATGGAATTGTGTAAATGTATAGTGCCTTTACGGCATTAGGGTACTCTAAATAGTCGTCAAGCCGCAAGTCCTCTCGTGAGATGGGTGGAAGGGGAAAAAAGGTGGGGTTTCCTAAACACCCTCTGGTTGTTCTCCTTCAAAACTTGGGTAGAACTGAGTCAAATCCTACTGTCATTTGTATGCTTCTCTAAGCTAAGTAACGACAGGCTGAAATCTTCAGACCTTTGCCATGAAAACCTTCGTGGGCTTCGATCTGTAAGAGTCAGGTAGTTGGCATTAGAAGCAACAACCACTATTTTATGGACTAAGTACTAAAAAAATCTGATTTTGAAGGGAATGTCTGAATCCGATCAGGTTTTAAAAATAGTATTAACGGAAAATATTTATTACATATTTCGGATAACACATTAGTCAATTTGCCACGGAGGAAGAGATAAAAAGCTGTATAGACTGAAATCGAAATAACTAATAACTACTTCAGTTGTACTGGAGTTGTTAAAGATGTGCAATGTAACAGTAAAAAAAAAACATTTTCCAAACCGAGGAATCGTTGCCTACCCAATTGTATTTAGACACATAAATCAACGTGATCAAGTAAATTTAGATGTATTACAGTCGACGCTAGATAGAAATTACAAATGACTATTTAACTACTAGTACCATGAGATGAAATTCAGCTTTCTTCGACCATTGACTTCAAAAAAATCTTCTGAAGTAGAAATTGAGCTATAAAAATATTTTTGAAAGTAGGTTGTCCTGCTATTCTACAAAGCGACAACGGTCGAGATTTTACAGCTGCTGTCATACAAGAATTATCAAGCTTGTGGTCAGGGCGCAATATTTTAAATGGTAGGCCTAGACAACCAGCTAGTAAAGTTTGTTTTCTGTAGAGTAAAATGTACGAAGTCCATTCATGTGACGTTTGTAAAATTGCGGAGCGAGTATAATGTGGTACAGTAGTAAAAAAAGTATATGGTTAAAAAAAGATTCAGCGTTATTTGTGCCAAAAAGTATTATAGATCAAAGGAAAAATTCTGCGAAACTCCTGAAAAGATGGCTGAAAAAAGGAAAGATTTTTTGAAGATGTTTAAAGGTGTGTTAGTGAACTCCACAGTTTTGGTGCATGTACCTAGAATAGATAGATTTCTATTAGTGTAAATAAGATTATAGGGATCGTATTAAATTTAGAAAGTAATTTATACAAAATTTAATTCATTCTGAAAATATAAGAGATTGACTACCTAGAAACGTTCTTCAAACAACAACAGCACATTTACCGAAACAGTTCCACATATTAGTATAAGTCTGCATGAGATTGCAAGAAAACAAATCTTATTTAGAGGTCAAGGATTTAGGAAGGGCTCCTATGAGCAATTAAAATTGCAATTAAAAACAAAAAGGTTTGCTTGTAAAAAATGTAACGTATTTTGTGTCTCAAGATTCAACAAATCAACATGTTTTAATAAAATTTAATAAACATTTTAATTACTAATTAATTACATTCATAAAAAAACGTTTTGTTTTACTAAAAATATTTTTTTTTTCAAAAAAAAAATACCAGCTAAAGTATATAATTCTTTATTGCTAATTAGTTTCGAATAAATAATTTGTATACTAATGACAATTGCATTACTTAATCTACATTTAATAAGGCACGATTTCCTAAACAAATACTTTTAAACTCTTTTAACAATATTAATTGCTCCTTTCACTAAAATTTTATCAATCTACTGACTTTGCTCAGGGAAATGACCCAAAGAGTATTTATTTTGTTGTTGTTGTTGTTTCTTATGCCACCTGATCTCGACTGCGTTAGATCCAGACCCACGAAGTTCATGGCAAAGGGGGGGCTGCATGTACGCCTGACGTTGGCTGTAGCCTTGAGCTATTTATTTTAACATCTACAATGAATTCATCATATGCCTTGGGGATTTGACCAAATCATCAATTTTATCAGTAGCCTGTGATATTTATTTATTTATTTATCCATAGCCCATGCTTGGCTTCTTGACCATTTGACGCCGAGTCTCCCTGTACCGACTGACAATGTCGTCAGTCGGGTATTCATCGAGTCCAGTGCATTGGAGCAGGTGGTAGCCATCCATTCTGGCATGACCGCAGAGTGGACAGACCTCGTCAGCAGCCAGGCCAAGCCAATGGAGGTGTGCTCCCAAAAGGTCAGGTTTGGTGGTTAGGCGAAAGAGGGCAACAGCCTCGGGTCTCTTCAGCTGCCTCCGGATTGGACCCACAGTGGCTAAAGTTTCTCAAGGCTTTCCAAGGCTCTTGGTTTTTGGGTCACGGTAGTATATGAATATAGAAATAATGCTCTTTGTTTTTCTGAGAGTCAAGGGGACTTCCAATTGAGACGACTCGGTCCCTGCTTGGCTTTTTGGTCGGCCTTCTCATTGCTAGTGATCCTAACATGACTTCACAAATGGAGGCTCGGATAATGGCGATCACAGTTACATATTTAGCACCACTCAGGGAAGCACGTGTAGCTTGGGAAATGCCACGGACACGTGTATTTTTACCCTGTGATATAGACACTTATGAAAACATATTTTATGAAACTATAACGTTCATTAATATAGTCCATAAATTTCATAGAATAACACCAATTGCTCACTATATAATGAAACGATTTCCTTTCACTGGTTGACTTTTCTATATTAGTAAGGGTTTAAATAATGAATTCTTCTTCAATAATTTTCTATAGAAAGAATGAATTTTTTTTTGCCTTAAACAAATAAAGTTCCTGTAAGTGCGAACATATTCTATCTGAAAATTTCAGAGAACTTTCAATGTTATTAATTTATTTCCTATTACTATTAAATTATAGTATTAATAACATTTCTCTTGAGCCCTTAGTACTTTATATAGACCTCAATGGTTAATTTACGTTTTATAGACCTCTCAAAGCTTCCATCAACAACAAGGAACCAATACGGACCCTAAATGATAAACTTTAATTAAGAGAAATTACCTTTATTTCTAATCTTTAATAGTATACTTTAATTAAGCCAAACTACAAAAACCCCATAGTGTATGTAAAATATGGAAATATGTTAAGAGACTCAAGTTCTAAAGAATAGTTTTTTAAATAAATTTGTTGTATAGACATCTTTGTCTAGTTACTTGAATACGCTGGATCAATATTTATTCCTAAATATGATAGAATTCAGTTCATTAACCCTCATCAATCATTTTCTGACGGTAAATGGAGTTGAACATCTTTTATGGAAAGGATATTGTTTGCCTAAATTTCGTAATAGATTACAGTAAAACGACAAATTTCCAAGTGATATTTTAAATATTTACTTTTGTATCATAAAAAACACTGAAAAAAATGGCCACTTAATTTATTAGAAATTTTTAATATGTTTGCTTAAAATTCAATTTTGTTCTTAAGAAATAATCTGATTAATTATGACATGCTAATCCCGTTTCATTAAAACTATGCGTTTATATAAGCTCCGTTTAACTGGTTTTTGTAAAAATAATTATATAATTAAATTATTCCTAGACGAGTCTCAAAATGTACTAGAAATACATTACTGTTTTGTTGAAATTATGCTTTTATATAAGCTCCATTAACTGATTTTTATAAAAAAAAAATATATGATTCCATTATTCAGAGATGAAATTCCAATGTAGAGAAGAATACATTATTTTGAAATATTTATTTTTAATACGGAGAGCAACCATTTAACAATTTAAACGATATCGAGAAATCATTTTTATTAATTATCATGATATTGTTAATCCTATTTTTAAATAATATGAAAAAGATGAAGTATAGTATATAAATGAGTCTTTGATATTTATTTTTTAATTTTATTTTTCAAATTGGGTTGCGTATTGGTAAAATTCGTTGTTTATAGCTAATAAGGTTATTCAAGTAAAGAAAAGTTCTTGTTTACATGTTCTCTTTTAGTTGGGTTGGGAAGAAATGATAAAAGCTTAGATGAAATTAAGAAATTGTAAACATTTAAAAAGTCACTCATGTGCTTTATGAAGGATTCGGACAATATTTGTATTAATATCCGAAATTAATTTAAATGTATAAATGAAATAAAAAATTTTTTAAATATGAATTAAACTGTAATTGTTACTTCATTCTGCTTTAGAGTTAAATATGCAGTTTTTATTGAAATCCAGAATGGATGAAAACTGGTCCTTTATGTTATTTCTTTTAGTTTCTTTTTCCCTTACTCTTTGATTAACTGAAGAATACAGGAGCAAATATGTATATCTTTGTTTCTTTTATATGAATATCTGAAATATATCTAAAATTATAAAACGTTACTATTTTAGTTTTACTTAAAAAACTTACTATTTCATTAATATTTCATGACTGTGTTTTTGGCTTCTTTTGTACATAAATGTAAAAAATCATGCTTCGAATATTATTATAAGAGGAAATTTTTACCAGATTAACGTTAAGATTATCGATTTGAGATCTCAAATGTAAATTCCATAACGAAATTAAAATCGTCATCAAAGAATGATAGAATTCTTTCAAATTGGAGGAAAGATTTTGAAATATCCCTTTCTCATACAATTACTTTGTATTCTTTTATGAATTTTATGTTCCTAAAATTTTCAGATTTAATGAAAGTTTTGTTTGAATAATTTAGATATTTATTTATTATGATTTTTACTTTTATCATTGGATTTAAATGATATCATTATTTAATGTTTATAAATTATAAATAAGATATTGTTTTTATCTCTCATTATCCATCAATTTCTTATAAGTTTTCCATTTTCCAGTAGCACTTTAACTCACTTTTACTTTGAATACTTTCAAAATGAGATATTGTATATTAAAATATATTTTTCAATTCAATGAACAGATTGTAGTAAAACTAGAAACGCAAAATTAAATTCAAACATGTGCCCACAGTAAATGATGGAAATTTTTATAGTGTCATTTGTATTAAGATTTGAAGAATGCCTACGTTCCAAAAAATTATAAGCAATATTGTATATTCAGGAAACTAAATGTTCGTGGACCAGTGTTCCCAATTGTTGATATACTCTTCAGCATCAAATTTTGAATTAACAATATTTTTGTAACATATATTTGTTATGAATTTCCAAAATAATATTTGAATCAAAGATATTTATACATTAATTATAGAAAATAAAAGCAAAATTCATTATTTCTTTCCCTTTGACATATTGGCGTGAGCCTCATTTATGTTTCATTAAATGAATTTCAGTCAAGTGACTATTATATTTGTTGTCAGGGGCTCGTCGTTTCCTCTCAGATATTTCGATATTTTATAAAATAACTCTCAAAAGCATTTAAGTATAAAAACTGAAAATATGGGTTTTGTATACTTCTTTTACGAGATAGAAATTGAAAGGAATTTCCGAATAAATAGCTTTCTTTATGCTTAAAATGTAATAAAAATATTAATTTCTGAAAGCAGTAAATATTTTATAAAAAGTTTATTTCAAAAAAAACTCTGAAGTACTTAAAGATTTTCAGGTTTTAATATAGCCAACGATTTTATTTATGATATATGGAATCTATTTTTGTTTTGTTTTGTAGAGGAAAAATAAAAAGGTTATTGAAATTCACCAATGTCATTCGATTAATATGTGAAGTACATATTATGTTCTTTAAAATTCATGTAAAAAGAAATAATAACGCTATGCATATTTTTTTTCAAAGATAAAAGTTTTATAATTCTTTGCGTGCATTGTGTTTTTATGAACTTGAATAAAAACTGTTTTACATGGATAATATGCAGGTTTTTGCTAATTATTATCTAATATGAATATACGTTTATTTTTTCCATACAGCTAAATTGCCAAATTGGTTGTGTTGTATATAAATTTGATAACATATTATAATTTTAACATATTAATATTTTAAAGCATATTATTGTTTTAACATATTAATATTTTAAAGCATATTATTATTTTAACATATAAATATTTGAAAGGATATTAATATTTTAACATTCAATATTTTAACATTCATACTAAATCAAATGAAATTCTAGAGAAAGTAAGAAATCAAAAATTAAAACAGTTAAATGATTTGGGTAATTATGTATTACACTGTCGACCAATTTCGACAAATTAAAGATATTTCTAATTCCAAATGCTGCCATCATTGCAATTGTGAGTAAAGATGGTAGTGAATTGTCTTAAACTATTTTTGCGTACGTTAATTTATTATATTTAGTTTTAATGTATCACAGAATACATATGCTTACCGTTATTAGTAATTATGTTATAAATGTATGAAAAGTATCACTCATGTAATAATATTGGAAAAAAAGGACATTAATATTATTTTTCAGATTTTTTAACAAGTGGAAGATTAAAAATTTTAAATTGGAAGAAATGTGTTTTTATGTGAAAATGTAAGGGGTAATATTATTGTAAATAAATTATAAGAAGATATTACATTTTACTGAAAGTAAAAAATAATAAAAATAAGGATACGATTAAAAATATCAGTTGAATTTTTGGTACTTTTTTGTAGAATTTTGTGATATGTAATGCACTGCTATTGTATTTGCATATATTTTTGAATAGTATAAATAAAAGTTAGAAATTAAATAGAGCAGTCACACGTTATGTAATTGTCTGATAATTTATTTTAAGCCTTACAATCAAATATATTTAAAAAATAAATTTTCCTCAACATAATGATATTTAGTAAATTTCCAACGTTTCGTAGTTAATCTTTGAATAATATATTTCGAAGAAAGGAGCAATCCAACTAAATTAGTAGCTGTAATGGTCGTTACAAAATTATTTCCTTACTTGTTGTTGTGGCTAATCCTCAGTCTGTCTGACAGAGTCAGACAAGACCCAAAAGAACTTTGACCTTTAAGAAGTCCAATACCAGGAGGGGAGAGGAAAAACGGTCCTCCCTCGAAAGTCCCAAGCAGTCCAAGATGTGATCTGGAGAGGCTTGCTGAGTCTTGCACTTGATGCAAAGAGAAAAAGTCTTCTTGCCTCCACAAAAGGAAAGACTCTTTAAGTGGCCACTTTTCAATCTAGATATTGCAGTCTGAGAGGCTCGGCCACATTTAAGTAGGAATGAGGATCCTGGATGTTTGCTTTCATACCAGTGATGGTTGGGCTGGGTCCTCCACTCCTTTCAAATTTCAGATTTAACCCTAGATTGATGTTCAGAGTAGGTGAGGGTTGAAGAGATAGGTGGAGAAGCATTACAACCCTCTTTATCCAAGAGATCCGCTTGTTCTTTTCCAAAGATATTAACATGGGATGGAATCCACTGGAAATGAACATCATGGGACTCTGATATTTGTGAAAGTTTTTGAAGTATGGAGACGCCAGCCCTGTCTCCTACTGTGATCCAGTTATAAAGATGTTGGAGAGAACTGCGACTATCAGAGAGGATCTAGTGGTCTCCGAAGTCTTGTTCATTAAGAACTTCCTCAAGGCCGTGCTCTATTGCAATAAGTTCACTTTTAAAGACGGAGGAAAAATCGGGGTTACAGTGGCAAAAATAAGACCTCTCTCCACATTTCTCAATGTAAATGCCACTACCTGCTCGATCACTTAGCCTGCTGCCGTCTGTATAGATCTTAATGGCGTCACTAAGGATTCCATCCAATGATCTCCAATTCTAACAGCCTAAAATGATCTGGAATGAAATCCCCCTTAACGACAGGAGTAGAAAGGTCAAAGTGAAAATGCACTTTTGGGATTCCTTTCGCCGGGCTGAGACAAGACTTTAGAGAGTGAGGCTCAACATCACTAGAAGGCAAATGTAGAAGACTTGATTGACTGAAAGAGCTATTTTTCTTTAGTCTCTGATTATTATACCAGTTGTTAAGATATAGTGAATTTTTATTATGTTGGATTCATAGCTAGAGAGTTTATTGAAGTATTTGGTGAGGTTAGCCTTTCTTCTAGTTTTGAGAGGTTGCAAATCAGCCTCGAAGAGTACAATTTCTCTAGGGCAGCTTCGCTTCAAACCTGTGATAATTCTAGCAGCACTGAGTTGGATTTTTTCTAGTTTGTCCAAATTAGTATCTGATGCACAGCTAAAAACTGGAAAACCATACTCCAGGATTGGCCTTATGAGTGTCATGTATGTATTCCTTAAAGTGACTGCATTAGCTCCCCAGTCTTTGCCTGCAATGTATTTGAGAACTTTTAATCGTTGTCTGCTTTTTGAGATAGTATGATCAATATGTTTATTACTAGTCCATTCAAGATCCAAGATGTATCCTAAATATTTAAGATGCTTCTCATACATAAGGTCTTGATAATCCATCTTTAATTTGGGCTAATGATTGTATAGTCTTTTATTGGTAGTAAAAAACGTGACAATGGATTTGGATGGATTGAAACAGAGCTTAGCCTCTGAAGCAAAGGCTGATAATGCTGACAGTGCATTATTAAGAGTGTTCTCCATCTCAGTCAAGTCACTACCAGAGCACCAGACAATGATGTCGTCTGCAAACATGCCCAATTTCACTCCAGGGGGAGGCGTTTTCTCTATGCCTGCTAAAAATAGTGAGAAAAGTGTAGGACTAAGGACAGAGCCCTATGGAACGCCCTGTCCAAGCACAACTGGATCCGAAAATGTCTTGTTAAATTTTACTCTTATAGATCTACGATGGAGAAAGTCCGAAATCCACACCAATATGTTGCCACGAATGTTGAAAGCGTCATAGAGTTTAATCAACAATTTATGCTTCCAAACTCTATCGAATGCTTTTGTAAGATCTAAGAGAGCAGCAGTTGTGTGGTGAGTAGGTTTAAGGTTTTGTGCATCTCTGACACTCTGGCAGAAAAATAGAATTTGGTTAATAGTACTATGGCCCCTTCTGTAGCCGAACTGTTCACATGGCAATAAGTTCTTACAATCCAAAAAGTACTGAATTCTAATCAGAATAATGTTTTCCATGATTTTGCAAGCAGTACTAGTCAACGCAATAGGTCTGAAATCCTTAGGTGGCCAGGTCTTTTTTCCTGCTTTCTTGATAGGAATTATAGTTGCTCTTTTCCAGTCAGCTGGGAGACGCCCTGTCTTCCAAGACAGATTGAACAAATCAACAAGGCGCTGTTTACCAAGTTGGCCAAGGTTTTCAAGCATTTGGCCGAAAATGCCATCTGGTCCTGGAGATTTAGTCAGGTCTAACATTGCCATTGCAAGTAGAAGTTCCGTCGATGTAAAGGCCCTGGACAGTTCCTGGTCGCCTACATCAGTGCTTCGGCAGCCGTGAATGATGTTTCTAGCTTTACTCAATATAGGTATGTTGTCTCTTGTGAAATCCAACTTGCTTGATTCTTGGTAGTAGTCTGCAAGTCCATTTGCTGCTGCTTTATCATCAGGAAAAACCTGGCCGTTATTATCTGTTACGGAGTTCCTCTCCTCATTCTGCTCTTGCTCTCTGTTTATGTTCTTGACACTTCGCCATAATTTTGAGTTGGCTGTCCTGCAGTCCAGACTCTCACACATTTCTTTCCATCTAGATCTCTTCAATTGTGTATAAATCAACTTTATCTCTGCATTAATTTTATTGATTTCTGCTCTAAGGTTGAGACTGCCATCTCGCAAGGATTTGTGCAGTTCACCTCTTTTATCAAGAAGTTGTTTTAAACTTGTAGCATAATGAGTGAAGAATGGTACATGGCGTCTAATGTCTCCTCTAGCCTGGAATGAAAGCCTTTGCATTGTCCAAAATAATGGTCCTGAAATTCTTTCAATTTTCCCCTAGATCATTTGTAAAAGGTGTCATTCTCAGCTTAATATCCATGGAATCTCTATAAGAGTCCCACTTGGCCTTTTCCTTACTTAAAATGTGCAGTAAATCACGTTAGAAAGCAAAGTGGTTTATTATGTTTATTTTATAAAAGTGGGGAAAATATTAAATAGGAAATCCATACTTCAGAATCGATATCACATTTGTAACATAAAACTTAAAACTTTGAACATTCTATTTTATACCAGTTCTGCATTCTGAAAACTAAAACAAATGCAACAATAATGGTAAAAATGTTCCAAGATGCGTCAAAACTTTTTATTAACACACAATTTCATATATTTTGCAATTACTTATTTGTTGTATTTTATCTCTGAAACATTAAAAAATGTGTTTTAAGTACACTTTTTCATTCGCTGATAAATTTATATTTATAGTGAGGAGTCAATTTAAATTAAATGGTCATTTTGAGATCCGTAACAATGAGAAATTCTGCATCTCTATAGCAGTAGTGATTATAAAGTAATTAAAGCTTTTTAATCGCTTATATTTTTATGTATAAATTCATCAATTATTTAGAATAGACAGGTATTTTTTCTAGTATAGACAAGTGGTCAGTCTTTATTTCCTTTCATATGATTTATGTAGTATAATAACTTTGGACATTTCAAACCTTTATATACATATAATTCACTCTCTTTTTGGCCATTATCTTTATGAAAACTGTGGTACAAATAAAGTTGTAAAAAGCATTTAGAACCTTTTTTCTTCTAAATGTATAAAATAAAAGATAAAATTGTATAAATCATCTTATTTTACACAACTGAATAAAGATGATTTATTTTTATTCTACTTACTATATCTTTTCAGAGGAACTGAACTTCGCCCAATGGATTTAAGGATTAAATTTAACTGCAATAAACCCTCCTTATTTTCCATTTTTTGACTTGGATTACCTCCAGGTGTTATGCTTCCGAAATAGTATCGTTACCTAACTTCAGACAACTTATTGACACATAAAATATAGGTATCCTAATACGAGTGCATTCTAAGCTTCAAAAATAGGTAGCTACTAAACTAAAATGCACTGAACAATCCAAATAATAGGCATTCTTTTCTTTGTCTAGAATATTATTTTGAAGAAAAAGCCCATTTCTTACAAAGAAAATATATATATACTAAAAAATAAACGCTTGTCCGAGTTCGAATACCAGTTGAGCTTGCACTCCAAAAAAGTATTAAGGAATTCTAAGAAAGACTCTCTGAGGATAGAAACGAAAGAAATGTAAGAGTAGCTTATCAGATATAAACTCTGCAAGAATATTTTCCTAAAAATTTCTTTTTTTTTCTATCCAATATCGATATTTATTTATTTATTTATACCTTTTTTTAGACATTAAGCTAAGTCTATCATTTTTGTCTTTTCTAAAATTAAGCATGTTATTTTTTTTTCTCAATGCAGTTTAAATACTCTTTATTCATTTTCTGTGCTCCAAAAATAAGCAAATCATAGGATATATTGTAATATTGTTAATAATGTTCTGAAATTTAAATTTATGTTGCGTTATAAATTGGATAAAAATTATTAAAAATAAAGAATTTAAATAAAAAGCAATATTCTTTATTGAATCAGAAGCTGAGATGTTGTATAATATAGGCACTTAAGCCCTTTTGATAAATATAAACAAACATTAGGGGGAAAAAAGCATACTGCTTCAACTACAGTGAATACGAAAATATGAAATAAACTATTCTTAATAATTAATTAGACATTTCTATTCGTAAATAAATTTAAAAATTTGATCGTTCATGGATGCTTATACATTATATTTTTTTTTGGAAGTTGGCTTATATATAAATAAAATATTGTATTTTTAAGTCTTTTATTGTATTGCACTGATTGCCTTTAGGTAACAGGTATCTCATCATGATTATTTAAAAGTTCAATACCAAATTTGATTGATTTCTTGTGCTTTGAGCCAGTATTTGTTTCTCCCTTGAAGAATGAAAAGAAACCTAGTTGTTCAAGGAAGAAACGATTTATTTGGCTTAAATTTTAGAATTTTGTAGAACGATTGGCAGTTGACGATTCTTACAGATTTGAATATTTCAATTACATTAAAATGGATTTTGTAACCCACATCTGCGTTCCTACTCTAAAGTTCCTTCTTCTGAAGTAATGAATTATTTCTTATATCTCACCTATAACGCCAATTTCCATCTGAATCATCTAGAACAGTGGTTCCCAAAGTGGTCTATATGGACCCCAGAGGTCTTTAACGACCTGCAAGGGGTCCACGGCAGTGAAAAAATAATTTGGGGGTCCATGAGGTGTAAATGGGGGTCTACGATAGCCTAAACCAGATTGTAACTTTAATTTTAATAGAAAATCTAATAAAGTGTAAATCATATTTACCTATTTAACAGCTTTATTTACTAAATTTATTGGGGTAAATTTGCAATTAGAAGGCGGCAGTATACATTTTATTAAAAAAGATCTATCATTTCAGTGTTTCTAAACATAATCAAGCTGAAGGAGTATAAACTGGTCGTCGTGAATTTTAACAGTTTCTCAAATTGTCATAATCTGCCAGAAAAATGACGTTTTAACATATGTTCAACATTTAAATGCCTTTTACTCAGGTTTTGAAACTAGGTTTGAGAATGTTTTGACCATGGTAATATCACAGTAAGTAATGATTTCCTGTTGTCACATTAAAAAAAAAGCAAAAAAGAAAAAAAAAAGTCTAATTACAAAAGGAATTTATTTTAATAAGTCTAATGAAGTTCTTAAAGTAAAGTTTAGATACGAATGTCAGCAATTTTGGCTTTAAAAAGATATACCTGTTATTTTTTCAAACTATGAAACATTTTAAAGTTTTTAATTGCTTTTCCTAGAGAGGAGGAGTTTCAGCATGGTTGCCAATCTTCAAAATAAAAACAGGAAAAAAAAGAAAGACTGGATTCTACTAACAGAGAGATTAAGGGTTAAACCTGAAAAGATTGTTGCCAAACGTTAAAAATGTGTTATTGTGAAGCACAAGATTCATCTCACCCATTAAAAAAACATTTGTTTGTTGCTCAGTTATTTTATGAAACAATTATTTTATATATTAAATTAAAATTTAATTAACTAATTCACATGTGTTTCGTAAGTTTTAAACACACTAATTAACTCCAGTTAGAAATATAAATTTTTTGAAATAAGTAGTGCTATAGCAACTGTCAAAAAACATTCAAGTTGATAAATTTGCAAAAAATTTAATATTAAGGGGTCTACACAAAACCGGAAAACATGGTAAGGGGTCTACGAGACAAAAAAGTTTGGGAACCTATGATCTAGAATTTACTTTTTCTTATTGCTAATTGTTCCAAAAATGTATAAAGAGCGAAAATTAAAATAACTTAAACGATAGGATATAAATAGTTAAATTTATTTTTTCTCAATCTCACCCCATGTTGTTTATTCGTAGAGAAATTTAAAGTGCAGACAAGGTTTCGTTTTAATATTTATCCAGATATTAGGTGTTTGACTTCATGAAAGATTTATCGAATGCTTTCTAGAAAATCCCTATTTTTTAGATGATTAGAAGCTGACACTACATTTCCTTTGATTTCATACCCTTACGATTTAAATGCCTTTTAATTTTTTTAAGGGTACAACCAGATTTTTGTTTTGTTGAAAATTTATAATAATTCTATTACAATTTCCATAATTCAGAAAGAAAATGATTTAGTTTCCATTAAATTTCTACATAACTAGCTAACTTGTTGTGATATTTGTCAACTTCAATCCCCGAAGCATTTTAAAGTCATACAAAAATGCAATAAAGAAGGTCAATAATAGGTCAATGAATAGTTCAAGCCACAAGAAAAAGAATTAAAAATACATTTAGGATTGCTTGGTGGAGCTCACCTATAGTAAAACATTCTTACTATATAGAGCTTAAATCTATGAAAATGCAAAACTATTTTCTTTTGCTTAATTTCCAATAGAATTCCTCGATCATGTTTTTAAAAATTGCAAATCATAACTTAACAGTCATTTTCGAAAGAAAAAAAAATGTTGGGAACTTTTAGCAAGTGTTATATATAAAAAAAATTTAAAGAGAAAAAAATTTTTAAATATTTTTTAATATGAGTTTTCTTAGAACTGTGTTTTTAATAAAGGAATTCGTCGAGATGCAGTATTGCGTACCACACAGAAAACAGAACAAATAAAGTAAACAGATAAACAAAAAAAAGGTTTTTAAACATAGGAAATAAGCTTTATTTTAAACTAAATTTTTATTATGGCTTCAAAAGATTTTTCACAATCACAAACTCTGTTCTTTAGGAATTAAAATTTAATTTAAGATATTATGTAGTAAAATATTTTTGTTAAGAAAAACTTGCATATATACAATATCAATGCTTTTATATTTAAATAATGTCTATGCACTTATGCATAATGTTTGTGTTTTAATACATGAATATTTAAAAGCATATGCATAATACTTTTTTTTATTCTCCTTCAAATTTAAAATTTGAAAACAATATTTAACTTGACAACTATATTTTTTATCAATTTATATAAGCATTAGAATATATGTAGGAGGTAAACTGTGATCCGCATTCGAATATATATGAATGTTGATCTTTTAAATTTTTCTCAAAATAAGAAAAAAATTAAAACATGGAAAAATGAGAGAAATCAAGCTAAATAACTTCCGAGTGCTAAATTGTTTCCCCCTATATTCAATGTAATATTATAACAATAATAATAATGTGCATTTGTCGGATGTTCTTATCAGCTGATGAATATGTTCCGAACACATGCTGCGAAAGATATGTTCCCAATAGTTATTTGTCGCACTTGCAAAATATTACTTATGAAACTATGTATTGAAGGTACTTATGGAAACTATGTATTGAATATTATTTAGTTAAATTGAATTAGTCAATTTCAATGTTAATGCAATTCAAAACTTCTTCTGTTTTTACTTCAATAAAAATTGAAATAAAAGGATATGAAATTATTTATATTATGATCCAGAGAAAAATATAAATCAAAGTGGATCAAATAGAGTTGTACAGGCCACGTGTAATTTTTCTTCAACAAATATTAAAACGCTATAATCAAGTGATGATGACGAAATCCTGACTTAAAATACTGATTTTAAGCTTTTGCATCACGATCAATGAGTTATTTGAGACTTGTATGATTAAATTCTGGAAAAGCCTATTAATTTGTACATGTATTTATAGAATATAGACCCATGTTTTACCTAATAGGAAATGAAATGTTCTTAGCCACTTGATTACCTCAAATCCAAAAGAAAATTAAGAGAAAAAAAACAAATAATAACATACAACTTCAGTTAAACTTTAATTAACATTTCTTTGAACTGATGAATTGGGACAATAAATTCCAAAATTTCTACACAGTATGACGATTTTTTCCTACTGCATTCTTTGTTCAAACTTTAATTCTCTACAACTGTTTTTTTTTCCACTTAATTAATAGAAGTTTTAGGTTTTGTCTTAATTAAAATGATTGTAACCATTGTTTCGATGTACCTAGTTTTTTAGGGTTAATTGCAATTGTAAGAATGCATTTTTCTTGAAATACATAGGGCCTTTAAAGGGCATAATAAAGCAGGAAAAAAGGCTACAACAAGAGGAAAAGATCATATAAATAATTAAAAAACTAAACAATGCCTATTATTTTACCAATTTTTTTACGGTGTTCATTAAACTAAGACAATAATTAAGTGTATTTACATTGTTGCCATGCAATAAGAAAACTTCTAATGTAGGTATTATGTTGCAAAAAAAAATTTAATTATTTCATTTGCCTAAAGTACAGTGTTTCAACTTATAAAAAAATTATCGCGCCTTAACCATTGTATTGGAACGGATATCTAAGTAAAGAGAAGGGGGAGGGCATATAAATTCTAAATTAATTCTTTTCTAAAAAAATCGGATAAAGCTATATGTTATTCATATATATTTGAAGTGTGTCATCATACTCTAATATCTTAATACAATATATTGTATTTATTTTAAAAAATATAAGGCATATTTCTTGGGTTATTTTTTCAATTTTTTTTTCATTTTATTAATAATTCATATTTAAAATTATCTATTACTAAAATGTTTCAAAGTGCACCAATTATGTTGAGTCAAAAGCCATTTTTGAAGTGTTTTATTTTTTTTTATGAAAAAAAAAGTTCTCTCTTTATACAAAAATATTAAATATCACAAATATTTTCAAATAGAATCTTGTACAAAAATGAAAAGAAACCCTCTTAGTTCATGAAAGTTTGATTTAAAATAATCAACTATAAAAATTATTCATGTGGATATTAAACGTTAAATTTTGATATTTCAGTACATTGGTTCTAATCTGAAATATATGATGAGAAGCAAGTTTTTTTAAATTTCTTATAATAAACTGAAATGTAGATTTTCTTCGCATGTACAAAAAATGCCTTTTATAATTTATATATTATATATATATATATATATATATATATATAAATTGGGTTACACTTCTTGGTTTGTCAAATGTATTAGACATAAATCTTTCATATGCAAACGCATTACTTAAAATGATTACATATACGTACAATTAAGAATTGCCATTGCATAACACACTATGTCCTTATTGTAAATTATTCCGTGTACACATATTTTAAAGCAGACAATATAATGCAAATTATTTCCTTCACTATAATGCTTTGAGCAATATTAGTGTGAGCAAATCTTCCAATCTGAAAAAAATCACTCAAAAAGACAAAATCCTTTTATATCTCTGAGACTTTAAATTGAAGCGACTAACAATTTATGTTCTGTTAAATAAAATTTCCATCGAATAGAATGACGTTTTCACTAAAGAAAAAATGCCTTGTTATTGGAAATTCAACAGTTTTTTTTCATGAATTGACACTGGCAATCTGTTGATGGTAAGCAACAAGATTTGATTTTCTTTCAATAAGACGTTAAATATTTTTGAAGCTACTACCTTTTACTAACGTGGTTGAATAAGCACATAAATTTTCTGAACAAAAAAAAAAATTGAGCGTAATGTTTGTGTAGCTGTCATTCAAGCATTAAAGAAAAAGTGCAGTTATTTTGCCAAATATTGTTTTTCACACCATATCAACTATTATTTATCTGCTTTAATTTAGCAGTGCTTATTTATATAATTGAATTTCGTAACTAATGGAAAACGGGTAGATATTAATACATTAGGAACAAAAGGGGTTAAAATAATCTAAAAACAAAGTTATAGCAAATATGAAACGCGTACTCATTTAAACTCTTTTTTAGTTAAAAAAAACTAAGCAAGCTCATTTAATATTTATATTTAATGAATTATATGGGAAAAAGATTTTTTATTTGTTTTACTCTGCAATTTTACTTATTTAATATGGAATGTTGCCAGAGATATTTACACCACTTAAAAATTTCGTTATTGTTAGTTCAAATTAACTATTAATGGCAATTCGAATCCACGCATTTCATAAAAAATTTAGTTATTCGTGATTCTCAAATTTTAAAATAATGTATTTTTTCAATAATAACACATAATTTAAATATGCATAACAGATTTTTATGAGCAAATTGTGATTCATACATAGAGAAAAAGATTAAATTTAATGTATTTTCTTAAAGGAAAAAAGTTCCCCGAGCTGTTTTTTTTGTGAGTTTTTTAAATAAATTATTCAAATAAGTCAAATTTCTCTTATTATTCAAACTTGTGCTTTTTTCTTGCCGTGTACTCGTAATTATTTGGAACTTTTCAAGCAAAATATGAATCTGAAGAAACAAACAAACTTATTTCTTGAGATTCACAAATGACAAATTGTTAAATTGACATTTTGTTAAAAAAATTCAACTAAACACATTAAAACATTATACTGAATAATATACTGAAATTATTTAAGTTACATAAGCTTTCATCAGATATGATGGGTTATGTTTTCATCTTAAGGCATATTTGTTTTTTTTTTTTACAACCACCACTGTCTCAAACGACAAGAAGGTTGGTGGCGACTAACTCAAATTTGTTTCTCAGTCAAGTGAAAAGAACGACGTTTGAGTTGGCATTTTTTTCTCTAAACTTCCACAGCACTTCAATGGGACAAATTTTAGAATCTACTGGCTTAACTTTTATTATCTCCCTCTACATGGCTCTTTTCAGTGGCATCAAAACTCGAATGTACGCTTTCGCAAAGTCGAACACGAGTTTTGAACCATTATCACTTCAGTTGCATAAAAATAATAAGCAATCTTTGTCACAAAATTTGCTGTTATAATTAAAAGTTTATACATTTTGCTTTATTTGGGTCTTGCAACGGGCTATTTTCTCTTAAATTTATTATTCTTTATAGTTTTCTCCATATTTTTCCAATTCCTACTATTTTAGTCCTCTCTCTCTTCTCTGTATTATATATATATATATATATATATATATATTACAAATATATACAAAAAATAGTTATAACCTAAGATAACTATAGTCATGATAGAATAGTCTTAGCCACAGTAAGTACTGGATCAAACTCCTAGCCTTAGGAACCAGGATTGCAGGTTTAAATAATGTTTTTCGGCCAGCCGACCTTCACCTAAATTTGCCAATACTCTGGGCCATAGGAAAAGAGCAAGATATTTCTAGAGAATTTTAACGACTATTATAAATAAAACCTTAATCTATTAATGTAAAACGATAATATTATAGCCTGTAACAATTACTAAAATATTTTTAAATTAAAGTTAAAACTATTAGATAAAGACTCTGAGGAAACAAGAAGAGTTTTAAAATATCATGTTCCAGATAAAAAAGATTAATTATAACATAATTAGATTTTCTTGTGTCAAACATAAAAAACAAAAGATCATTAGGAAAGGTAAATTACTAAATTTAAAAAAATTATATTTAAAAACATCAAATTAAAGTAAATATCATATGTAAAAAAATAATTATGATTCCATTGTCTCAAAAAGATAGTCTTCTTACAGAGGACAAAAAAATTTCAAAACTGAGAAGCTTAAAGCAAAATTTTTCGGTAATTAGTATCTAATTTATTTATTTTTAACTAAAACTATTTTACCATAGTTAAAGTAGGTATCAGATGTCTTTCTTTAAAAAATATACCAATTGAATCAAATGTAAGAATTTAATCATGAGAGTAAGAATTTAATCTGAAGTATCAATATGGATAAGCATTTGATTTAATTCTAAACAGAGTAAATTTGAATTTTTTTTAATCAAATGCATGCTTGTTAGTCTTGCTATCCGGCACATTTTGAGAATTCAAGTTAGAATATATCGGTAAATAGTTAAAGACATCGATGTTATTATATGCTAAGTTGTATAGAAAAGTTTTTTAACTCCCTATGAAACAAAAACTCATTATTCGCACAAGATGTTAAAATAATTATTTGGATTATTTTGTTTGTCTTAAAAAGGAAAATAACTGTACATGTATGTTTGTGATATCCCAAATAAATGTATAGGGTGCATAAACTAGCATTAATAACACATACTTCTTATGTCTTGAATGCAAATGTCCTCACATTATTAAAAGATGGGAGATAATTATAAGTTTAATCGAATATTATGTTTTTTAACAGGACCGGGAGTTAATGGTATATATCACTAGTAATATTTCTATTTACTCTATGCTATGGATTTTTGTTATAGTTTAAGTTTAATTATTGTCACGAAAAAATCCGCTTAATCGCTCATATTTGAAATAAACAAAGCATACTATTGTGCATCATGACTCAATACTTCAATGTGAATTCATTTAAAATGAGTCAAGATAAAAATTGCCAAAATAGTTCTAACAGCTTGGAAAGTTATTAATGTTTTTAAGTATTTGATTTTTATATAATTATAGAAATTAGTTTTTTTCTAGATGCCTATTATATTTGTGAGTGGGATGAAAAGAAATCGATGGACTGATCTAGTATGTAATACCTCTTTCTTTTATAAAATTTCTGAACAAAATTCTCGTTCCCCAAAAATGTAAAGGACTTATTTCGAAGTCTCACTTTTAGTCTAAGCTACAATTTATTTAAGTTTGAACCATTGCTATGAAAAGATTTGTGACATTTCTTTGAAATTGTTATTATCAATTTTTTTAGTGAACGAACATTCCAATATCTTTTATTTGAGAGTACGTCAAAGCAAATATGGAAACCAGCTATACTTTTCAATAGTATTTTTTTTCATTTCAATCGACCGAGAAATTTTGAAACATCGTTTTTCAGTTTAAAATGGTATTTGAATTTAGGATGCATCGTTTTCTTTCAAAGATGAATAAATCTTACATTTATACTCCTTTCCACATCAATTTTCGGTTTGAATTTTGTGCGCAGTAGTTTTCGGTGTGAAAAATATATTCTAAAGAGAAAAATCAAAATATTTATTGTTTTTTTTGTGTAGACTGAGAATTCTTTTGTTTTGGGCGCAAGCAATACGTTTCAAATTAACAGAACACATTTACTTTTTTTCAGCTAGGAGAAATTTATTGTAAAATAAACTCTTATAATTATAGCTTTTTGGAACGAAATTTTGAATTATTTACCATATTTATAGTACTTACACATAACAGAACAGAGTTAAACCTTCCAATGTTATAAATATATATTGAAATTCACGCTTTTTCTGTTGAATTTGATGAAAGAAAAGAGTTGAATAGCTTTTGCTATTCACGTATATTTTCTTTGAATAAATTTATTATTAATACTTCATTTGGTATTTTTAATTTATCCATGTAACAGTTTTAGCCATTGGAGAAAGGAGAGTCGTATCAAGTTCTGTAAAAAGTAAAAAAATAAATTTGAAAAATATTTCAAATGACTTGGTTAAGTGATGACTAACTTATTTTTGAAACATGAAAAATTCTCACTTTTCATCACAATGTTAGGAATTATGAGTAAATATTTCCCAATTTTAAAATGATGTTTTCACTAACTTAATCTTACACAGCCATACTATTAATCGCAGTCACAAATCGGACAAAATCTTTTGTTGGTTGATTTATAACTAACATTGCTTGTTTAAGTTTGTGTTTGAGAAATGTCTCTTAACTTTGACTATCCATATAAAAACTTAACATTCTACTACCCTAGTCAAGTTATTTGAAAATATGTTCCTGTTAGTTATGATTCGAAATTGGTACAGCACATACTGTTTTTCTGTTCATAACGATTAGTGGAAACTTTTAATTAATTAATGCAACTGACTATGTTTGCAATAATGATTTAAAAAACATATTGTTATGTTTATCGGTGTTCGAGGATATTATGTAGATCAGTCGCAAGCAATAAGTCAGTTATTTAAGAGCGATGATAATTTATAATCGCAAAAACAATCCTTGAAATACAGGATGCAGCAGCAATATTAACAAAATAAATCTCATAAGGTTTTCCCACCTTCAACAACACTCAGATACAATTATCAGTATCTAAAATGCACGTATGTAAATATTATTCATAAGCACAACCGAGCTAATCACAATCAAGACAAGTTTGCTAGTCACTAGTCAAAACTAGACTGACTCGTTGCGGCGAGTATCGCTCTATTTATAGTCATGGCCGAAACTTCAAGAAAGATGCGCTAGCGTCATATATCGTGAAATTAGTGGATTTCTCCACTAATTTCTAGAAGAATCCAGAGGATCCCGAACTCACAAATTGGTCACCAAAGTCGGCAAAAATGATGCTAACTTGGCTCTATTGCCAGGATTTCGGCCAATGAGTCGCCAGTATAACGTAAGGGACGGCGTTTCCTGTGAATATTACAATTTTAACATAAAATAAATATATTAATGCGCTACACATCCAAATATAGATTATTTATACTATTTCACAAAATTTGTAACAGTGTATAAATGAACATTCTTTTATATTTAGAGTAGTC
>BMAO01017856.1:0-28061 GCA_019973975.1 Trichonephila clavata
CTTTGAAAATACGAGCCACCATTCTGTAACTGTGAACAGTAATAGTCCTGACAAGCTCTGCGGTCCAAATGCATCTTTCTCTTGCGAAGTCAGGACCGAAATGATGTTGCACATATACAGTTGTAGTTTTATACTATTCTTCGTCGGAAAGAAAGAACCAAGAGTGATTTGCCGCTCGTAAAAATAATACCATCTCCAGAACTACTTTTTAATTCGACTTCGATGCAGTCGATATAATTTTGACGCAGAGGAAAATACAGGGGTCTTTGATAATTAATAACAATTTGGTCTTCTTTGGTTGACATCACAGGAATGATGCGAAGTAAAGGTGCGATAGTATCCCCCACAAAATGAGATTCTATAATGTCTGTATAGACATAAATTTCTGTGATTCCTCCGTCTAGTTCCAGTTGATAATCCGAAATATGAGTGCCGCCGTGTAATGTTGATTGTTTTAGTCCCAAGAGATCTTTTAACCCATCCTGGAAAGTTACGGCAGATGTATCGGGAATATGAATTTTCACTTTCTTATTAGCTAATAGATTAAACGCCAGATGTTTAAAAGAGCTGAACAACTGCTCTGCATTCTTATAAAATCCAACTTCTAATTGTAAATTTTCCGTTTTTTTCACTTTCTCTGGAACTGTCGGTTTATCCGTAATGCTTACGCGAAAATATTCGTTCAATGGAGGTCTGTCGATTTTTTGCAATACATGCATTGATTTCCCCTTCAACACAATATCCTTGGTCAAACTCAGCATACGCATAAAAAGGGGCGCATATAATAATCTTAATTCGAGTTCGACGTTCTTTTGAACTGTTATTTCGACTTTATTTACTTTGAAGTCAAAAATGAAATCTGCAGCGCCTCCAATTCCTGTTTGCATTAGATTGAAATTTATATGCTGAAACAGTTCATGTGCATGTTTTCCAAATCGGTATATTTATGATTAAACCGAGTGGTGCGAATTATGAAATGCCGTTTTAGATTTCTTGCAATAATTTTCAAGTGATTGTCTTTGTTCGTTTTGGATGGTTTTCGGAAAACAAACTTTCCGACATTCTTATAATTCTATCTTCTCTAGGTAAGTTCAGCATGGTTAACAACCGTGGCGCATTTGCTGCTGTTAAATGCAACTCGTAATTAGGAGCAATATGAACATTAATATTCTTGCGATCCAATGAAAAAGCAACAAAATGTCCGCATTTTTCTTCAATACTTTGATTAATTTCCTCGATAACATCTGCGTCTGCGGTTCCTTGCTCTATTTTCACTCCGATATCATATTCTGCATAGTCCTTTTCGATAATTTTTGTCTCTTCATACGTTATCGAATATTTATTATTATGGTTGCCGATGTTGAACCAGGTTCGCGGAACAAATATTTCTGATAAACCAACTTCCCATGCGCCTGTTAGTATGATCGGACGAGCTAGTTTCGTTCTGAATGATGCTTGCGTATTTTTTGGAAAGAATTGAGTGCTAGAATTGCTAGGTAACGTGATGTAGAAATCATTTACCTCATCCATGCTTCCTTAACCCACGAATTAAAGCGCTCATCAAAACCCTGCCACTTTACATAATACTCTTTCTTCCTGCCTATGCCTTTTGTTTTGAGCACCTTTTCTATGCGCCAATAATCGTCAGAGCGTTTCGAGATTTTCTGCAGTTCCTCTGCATAGAATCGTCCTTTTATAGCTTCTGATTTTAGGTCTTGCAGCTCAAATGTAGTCGGATGAGAGAAATATACTTTTTTTACTCTAAAGACCTCATCACTCCATCCTGGTAAATATCCTCGTCGAAAAGTTTTGTTTGCTTTAGATATTCTAACTAAATCTCCCTTATTTAGAATCACTTTCGGGTTCTTTTCGAGAAAACCATATAATTTTTTGAAAATTTGTGGTTCTACTTCTCGAGTCACTTGTGAGGGGGCCATACCAATACTGCGATGTTCGGTGTCATTATACGATTTTACAAGCAAGTGCAAAATATCTACATACTTATACGAATTTCTATATGTGAACACTCTAAACATTTTGTTTTTTAACGTTCTGTTAAACCTTTCAACGACGCTAGCCTTATGATCACCTTCGGCAGAATAGTGATTGATACTATGCCTCTGAAATAAGGATTTCAGTTGAGAATTGTAAAATTCACTGCCTTTATCAGTTTGAATATTTTTAGGCTTTGCTTGTTGAAACAAGTTTTCAAATGCATTTTTTACGGCTTCTGCAGTCTTCATTTTCAGAGCACTCACTCTGGCGTATTTCGAGAATACATCGATTACGGTAAGTAAGTACCGAAATCCGTTGTTATGCTTTCCCAAATGTTTTAAGTCCACTAGATCACACTGCCATAACTCATTTATACCATATGAAAGCTTCGCTCTTCGAAGAAATTTGTATCGAACGCCTTTATGAAGGGAATAGGGGTCTTGTGAGGATAAAAACTGTTTTGTTTTTTCGTAAGGTACTTTGGTGGTCTTTGATAGTTTCTTAATTCCACCGAAGGATGCAGGGTTCGCAAAATCATAATATGTCGCTTTTAATACTCTTTCCATTTCCTTTTCCTGTTCTTCTGTTTCCTCCGAGGCGTGTGCGGCCATTCCAACGTATCGTCGTTGTGACTTTCGAGTAAGCTCGTATCACCTCCTAGATTTTGCACTAGCTTCTGATTTCCAATCCACCGGGTAGGGATTTTTATTTCGTTGATAGCTTTCCAGAAAACTGCAAAGCCGTGAGGTTCGAGACCCTTTTTAACGTTCCTCATCAAATATGAAAATAGATCAATCACATTTGAATGCTTAACTGCCTGATTATCGGTAATCAATTCCCCAACTCATTCCAAGAATAGCTGCGTGTTTTCAATTTCTCCACAATCGCCGGAATGAATTTTTGGAAATTTGCAGGCACAGAGAGAATGATATCGCGTACAATAGGATCTTCCGAAATATTTCTTTCCGCTACTTCTGCGGATTTTTCTTTAGGAATTTCCTCTTCAATTGTCACGCGTACTGGAGGCTTAGGTTCGCTCACCATATGCCGATATTTGAGAATCAATTGGCTTAATAGTTTAGCTTTTGCATCATCTGAATAACTTGATGCATGCAAGAGATTTTCTATTTTACTTTCAATGTCATGCAATCCTGCGTCTGGGGTTTTAGAAAAGTACGATGTTGCTAATTCCTCTGGAACAACGGCCATGCGTTTTGACATTTTGATAAATGTTATATTCGGTTCCCTATTGCTTTTCCTATAATGCCTGCTAATGCCGTCAACACTGGCGCTATGAGAAAAGGAGAGCCCCACCAATTTGAATTATTTCTTTTTTTTTTTGTTTTAACGATAACTTTTTATTCCCGATTTTTCTAATGGCTTTTTTATATTTCCTCAGTTTCTTCACATCGACAGCAAGGTTGCCTTCTAGAATATTTAAACAAATCTCACAGAAAAGATGTAACTGACTTTTGTCGGCAGTACGTATAATTGCTCTTTTTTGCGCAGGAGATGCTGTGAGGAGTAGTTTCAATAAATGATAATGCTTCTTTACATTCTTCATTTTATCGGTACATAAATCCAATGAATTCCATTGGAATCAGGGAACACACTTTCTCTGAGCCGATATTTTTCGTCCGTTCTCGGGTGTAGATCCACCAACAAATAGTTAAAATAACCTTGCGTGCTCTTTTTGTAGGCATCCATAAACGATGCTGCTTTGTTTCCATAGAGTTGTCTGGCAAAGCATTGTATTTGTCCGACATCGCGGTTGTTTTTAAACAATATTATATACTGTGCATTCAAACTTATGTCTCGCATCACTTTATTTCGAGGAAATAGATTTTGCAAAATTAGAATCACACTTATTCTAGAATGATGCGCAGTGATAGTGAATAACTGCGAAACTTTCTCATCTAAGGAATGGAGATAATCATCAAAAATATAAAGGCTATCACTTTCAAACCTTTCAGGTAAGCCTTCTACGAATTTAATTCCTTTTTCTTTAATGAACCATTCTTGGAACGCTTTATAAGACCAAATAATGTTTTTGAATTCGTAATCGTACGCTTTCTGTGCAATAATCTGTCGAATTACGGTAGTTTTTCCACACTGGCTTGCCCCCACGCACAAAAGACAAGAAGGATGTTTCAGTTTGAGCATTGTTTACAGATTTTCCGAAATTCTTTTACGCTCAGTTGTACTCCCAATATACTTGGTGTCAAATATGTTGAATTTATGCTGAAGAAACGCCGAATATCATGTACAATTTCACTCCCTTTTTTACACTCATGATAGAATATTTTCCTTCCTATATGGGTTGAAAGAAAGCATGTGCTATTGTTTATATCAATCTCATTTTGAATTACCTCAATGTGATTTGATATTATAAAAATTAATTCTACGACAACGAGAGTAAATAAAATCAGAACACTAATATATTTTTTGTCCATTTCCTTTGACACCTGTAACGCTAATGATGTTTTGCACCGAAAATTATCTTTTTATATTTTCTAAAATCCCTCATCCTTGAGAAAAGATAACTACTTTAGATCACGCGCTAAAGTAACCTCACGCTTTTTCTTGCACAATGCTTTTCAACCTTCACCTTGAGAGAAATGAATTACCCCACACTCTGTTTCAAGATTCTGCGATCACTTTCACTGACCTCGATTGAATTTTTTTTCCTCATCTCTCTTTTTTTTTGTTTAATTCTCGCAACGAGAATAGAACTGATAACCTTCGGAACCAAAAAACATTATTAACTCAAATCCTACGACGCAGCCGATTTAAGCTAATAATGCTCTAATCACAGACTCATTATTCATGTTTTAAAGCCTCTAAGAACTCTTAAATGACAAATTTTTCAATTTTTTGAAAAAGATATACGTTAAAGCCTCCACATAAAAACTTCTGAAGCTGTTGAGATATAAGCAGCGAAATTTATATAAAAAACCCTATCGCTTTTTGAAAAAGATATACGTTAAAGCCTCCACATAAAAACTTCTGAAGCTGTTGAGATATAAGCAGCGAAATTTATATAAAAAACCCTATCGCTTTCGTATTTTTAACTTCATTTTTCTCAAAACAAGTCGACAATTTGATCATGCGGTGTTTTAATGGAACACTGTTTTCATATCGCGCGGTGGAAATTGTTTTACTGGACACTGTTCCAACTGTTTTTGCCGGCGATTTGATCATGTGGTGTTTTTATGGACACTGCTTTCATATCGTGCAGTGGAAATTGTTTTACTGGACACTGTTCCCACTGTTTTTGCCGGCGATTTGATCATGCGGTGTTTTAATGGAACACTGTTTTCATATCGCGCGGTGGAAATTGTTTTACTGGACACTGTTCCAACTGTTTTTGCCGGCGATTTGATCATGCGGTGTTTTAATGGAACACTGTTTTCATATCGTGCAGTGTTTTACTTGAAATTGTTTTAATGTAGATTGTTTTAAAATCGTGCAATTATATACTACTTTGCGAATAGACGCGATGGAGTGGAGGTGAGAAAAAAACGTGGACGGACGGAATCTGCTGTTTCTTCGGGGGGGGGGGTGTATGCAATTTCAGGAAAAGGAGACCTTTATACACTGAAAGAGAGAAAAGAGGAAGGCCAGACTCTTGGAGGGAAAACGTGCAAAAGAAGAAGAGACCAGAGTCCCAGGTAGATCGCGAAAAAAGAAAGATTTCCTCGTCAATGCCGTCTCGTCCCTCCAGAAAGCGGTATAGAAATGTGGAAGAAAATAGTTCTGAAAGAGCAGTTCCAGGACCATCCCACAGATTCAAGTACAACAGACCTCATCAGGAAAGGAGCTGTCCATACAATCTTCGGAGCCGACGTCGAGTGGACAACAGCCAAGTTCCAGTTCTCACAAATGAAAACAACGCCTCAGCAGGAGCATATCAACTTCAACGGACTCGATGGAAGAGGAGACCCAGAAGGTTGGAGCGCAGAGTGGACAACCCTAGGACAAGGTCATCAAGCACAGAGGCCATGGTTGGAGACAAAGCCTATGCAGATTGGATCTAAAGACTAGCCAGGTTGTATAATTCTAATTTGTTTATTTTTCCTCTGACAGACAGTTCGGAGTATTTTCTATGTGGGCTAGTCTAATTTTTTTTGTAAAATTAACGTACAAAAGTGTCACTGAGTTGTGTGCATTTTTATATCGGTTGAAAAGACTTTTGTATTTAATTTTTTTCCAAATTGTGGAAAAACATTTGTTGAATTGCAATTGTTTTGCTACACATTAAAGACGAGGCTTTATATGTGAGATTACTTGTATTGTTTGTTGTAATATATTCTATGTAAAAAAATGTATATATTTTTGTGTGTAATTATTAAGATGTATAAGTAGTGTCTGGTTTCTGGGCGCGGCGTAATTAGGAGTACTAACAAAAAACATTAACAGCGCAGCGCGATTGATTGGGAATTTTTGAAAATGAAACCAGATAAAGGTTCATTTGTTATGAAACTATATATATATAATATAATGTATGCCATATTTTATGTCAATAAGGAAGTTGTATAAAAGTTCTGTGCATTTAATGTCATGTTTTAGAAAAAATTGACAAGGTTTCCTTTCAGGGCAGCAGTCCCTGAACATAGTGATGCGGTGAAAACTTTGATGTCGTGAGAAGATATTAATGTAAAATTTTATTTATATTAGCACTTAAGTAAAGTGCATGATCAGGGTTTTTTCCTTGAAAGGTTTTCCCCTGATCTTCGCCCGAATGGGATGCACTGTAGGGATTATAAATGTGTACAAGAGCAATAAATTGGAGTGGAGTACCCCTTTTGAGTAGTCATTTCTGTGTGTTAGTTTAATTAAAGTTTCTAACTTAGAGAGTTAAAACTTTCTACAAGTACAGTATTTTCAGGCATTATAAAGTTCGTGAGTTAACTTTCTACAAGTTCAGAATTTTCAGGCATTATAAAGTTCGTGAGTTAACTTTTTACAGGTTCAGTATTTTTAGGCATTCTAGAGTAGTTAAAATTTTGTGCAGGTTCAGTGTTTTTCAGATGTTAGGTAAATTAAGCGAGTTCTTGCAGGTCGTTTAGACCTTCAATAAGTCACGCTTTTTTTCTCGGAGGGGGTTGTGACGGGTGCTTACGCGTTTCACTAACCTTCTCTCAAAGTCTTTTAAATTGTATTTATTTTAACCAATCCCCGCTGAGAGCTAAAAGTGTGACTTATGCAAATAAGATATTTTCGGGTTTAGCGTGTTCGAAAGAGATATAAAAGGGAGAAATGAAATGAAGAGACGAGGATGACTACGTGTTTTGATAGAGGAGTTAACTACGAAATTGATTAAGAAGGTGATTCTAGGAGATTAGTTTAACTAAGTGAAGTTTGTTAGCTGAAGGAAGATTATTGAAAAAGATCCATTAATTCGGTTCGGGCGTAACTGAAGATATCAAGGATTGAAACCGCTCCATAGATTCTTCAAGTAGTCAAGAATCCAGTCTTAAAGAGATATCAGGTCTGTGATTTTTATAGAATTAGATTTAAATGCGTAGTTTGATTGTATGCGTTATTCCCCGTGGTATCAGTTAGTGTTCCGTCGTTCATAATTGAATTCTGATCTCACTCCACTATAATTTGTTGTTCTTAAAGTTTGATTAATATTTGTGTATTTCTATCATAAGGATTAATAAATAATAGTGATTTATTATTTACGTAGTTATTAATTATGAATCCAACATACCCAAATTTAGATAATGTGCAAAGGGGATTTAATAATCATAGGGGTAGTGAGAGACTACGACACATTATTATGAGTTATTTAATTACATATAAAGTGCATAATCAGGGCTAATAATTAACTAAATGATTATAATGAGTTATTTCTACATGTATTAACTGTTTTAATACTTTTCTCTAAGTTGCAGTCACTATAGCAAGTGCTCTTTAAGCACATTAAAATTAATAAAGAGTTACCTTCAGTCATGCATGTGTACAGAATGCAAAAAAAAATTGCAAAAAATTGTAACTTTCCTGAAAAAAAAACATGCATTAAATAAACATGTGTTTGTAATTTTACTCGTTAGTACAATGCTTTGCAGAACTGAATAGTTTTCTATTGGAAATTGCACTTTTATATCTGGGATACTAAATATAATGCATGAGTATGCGACACTTGGATCACAAATTAATGTTTTTAATGCTAGTATGAACTATATTAAAAGTTCGCATCACAATTTTTTATGACAAATTGAATACTTTTTTTTAATTGTCTTTGTATAAAGTGCCTTTAATATATACGTTGATCTACTTTTTAAAAATTATTATACAATATTAAGGGAATGTTTCATCAGAAAAGGGGCAATAATTATCAGAAATTCAATTTAATTATCTTTAGTCTTAAATATATTTTTCTTCTTTTTGAATTACATATAGTTTATAAAAAATAATAGTATGATTTATCTATAAACAGATTCTTGTGTTCGAATCTTAGATAATTAAATACTTAAGTACCTCTGTTACTACTCTGAAGATGCGTAAAATAAGTAAAACTTAAGTTAATTAAACATTATATGTTCTCAATATAACTTCATTTAAAATAAACAAAAATTTGCTTAAGTTAACTAACATATTTTACTTTCTTATGTATGATCTAAATATAATTTTATTTAAAATAAAAAATTTGCTTTGAAGTATTTACATGTTTGTGAAAGTCTACACCTCTCCAAAATCCTTTTAGAACAGGTTTCTTTTGTGAAGACAACAATAGTAAGAATAAAGCTTGGTTTAAGCTGGCGTCGGTATTGAAAATATTCTTCAAAGTAATTGCATACATAATAAACAGGGAGGAGATGGTTTATAATCCTCACGTTTCAACATGCTTTCAAAACACTCATATTTTGCCCTGGTATATGAAAAAAAGTGATTTTTTTCCTCAATCATATTTTCATTTATTGATTGAACAACCATTTTAGCAAAATGAGACATTTTTAAAAGTACAATGTGAAACTGCGATAGCAAAATAGTCCTAGCGATGGTAGTAAACAAGCGGCAGTGTAATCACGTGACACATTTTTCACGTGATCGTGACGTCACATGGATTTAGTCCATTTCTGTTTCATGTTCAAGCAAAAAGAAAGAAAAAAAAAGAAATTATTCTAAACCTTAAATTGCATTTTTTTTAAACTATTCATTTGATGAAAACAGTCATTTCTCTTCTTCAACCTCATTTATTGCAATTAAAAATTGATGAAAGTATTTAAAAAGTAATTATTCTGCAGTTTTAGCACTTCGAAAAGAAAGAGAGATTATTACACTTCTATCACTCAATTTTGATGTTATATAATCAAAAGCCAGTGGTGTAATGGCGAATATTAGGGCCTCCCTGCTAAGTCAGGTTTTGGGCCTCAAGCAGTAATTGGCGTTAGTCAGGCTGTATGGGGGTGAACGTTAACGCCACTGGGGCTCACCTTCCCTACTTGTGCACGCCACTCATTTCTTACTTTCTTTTTTCGTTGAAATCACACATTGCTTCCATATAAAATATTCTTTAGCGACTTACGCTACATAATTATCATACTATCATCATAATGATATGAGTTTTAAGAAAAAACTGCTTATATAGTTTAATCACAGAAGAGCCTCGAAAATTCAACCTAATGTGGATCGAAGGGTGGTCGAGTTTGCGAAAATGCCTGGTTATCGAGAATTGTATTTAAAAAAAATACGTGCACGAGTGTTTCCTCAGAAAATATTGTACAGTAGAATGTTGTTTATCCGAATCAATTGGGACCGGACACCGTTCGTATACGCGATTGTTCGAATAACCGAAAACAGAATGCGATCCCTGCAATATATGATACTGGACACTATACAAATATATAAAATCATCCCATGCGGGAAACGCGCTTGAAGAAAAAACAAACTAGGTGCAAAATGTCGCAATTTTACCTTGATTGTGGACAAAAATCACTTATTTTTCGCTATACCATTTTACACCTTTGTTTTTTCAATGCAAGGTCTCTGATTATCTTCAGCAGTAGTAGTTGAGTTGGACAGCACTCTGATTGCTGTTCGTACCATTCTATAGCTGTCTCTAACGCAGAAAACACGACAGCATTTGCTGCTTCCGTTGTTGTTGTCCTCGTCTTCATCCGTTTCATCGTCGACAGGGTCAGATTCTTCTTTCACGGAAGGCACAATCTCGTCACCAATTAGCATTTGAAAAATCCACAGTCTTCTGTATTGCATGCCATTCAGGTTTCTACATCAATAAAACTCAGCAAAAGAGCACTTGGAAACCAACTGACCTAATATTCAGCGCAGATGTTTACCAAATCATACACAGCTGAAATCCCTCAAATGTCAGTCACCTTGGGTTTTCCCGTCACGTTTGGCCTCACAGGAAACAACTGTTGAGCATTGCACTGTTCGAAAACATATCCGGACTTTGGTTCGTATATTTGACGCTCCTGATAATAAACGTTCGGATAAACGACGTTCTACTGTACTGCACTTGTATGGATTGTTCTCTTGAGAATACAACCGAAAATAAATTGTCCCAATACCCTTAAACAAAGAAAAAGTACGCACTTAATCATAGTATATAGCATTTACTACAAGAAAATGAAAATTAAGGAATGCAGACATTGGCGTAGCGGAGAATATTAGGGCGCCCCTGCAAGGGTCGTGTTGAGCCCCAAGGTGGATCTTACAAAGGATTGACAAGCCACAACATCAAGCCATAGCCCCCTAGAGTCCTGCGCCCCTTCACGATGCGGGGGTGTACGTTGCGCCACTATCAAGACCCCCCCCCCTCCCAGAATACTCTTTAAGGCAGGAGTGAGCAGACTGTTCCAGGGATCGGGCTATTTCTAATTAGTTTTAAGATGCTGCGTTCTACCCAGTAGCGTAGGTGTGGCAAGCTAAGAAAAAGGTCTACAATATTTATTATAACTTAACAATAAATACGGAATAAAAATGCATTTATCTGCATATCATTACAATAAAATAAACTTACACTTTAAAGACCGCCTTTAAAGCAATACACAAAATGCAAACCTAATAATGTTAATAGCCACAAATATAATATCAAATGATGCATTTGTTACAAAACAATTCAAAATACATTAAATAATAAAACAATTCCATCTAAAATTAGTGCTTATAGCTATAGCCAATAGAAGACTTAGTATGCATACAGTTAACCAATCTTAAATCAATCGTGGCAAGGGGCTAGTAGAACGCCTATCGTTAGCCGCAGCTTTGACCACCAAACAGGTGACAGTACGATTTTTTTCGCTCGGTTCCACCCCAATTTAAAGGAAGAACGCACTGGGGGGTCAGGAGCCTCCCCTCTCTTCCCTTCCACTAACCTCACGAGAGGACTTTTGGCTAGAAGGCTATTTAGAGTAGTCCCTTGCCGTAAAGGCACTATACATTCCCAAATATCCATGCTTTCTCCTGGATTCGATCCCAGGCCCAATGGTACAGAGTTTGAATCTGATCCACTTATTCAGTAGAACGTCGTTTATCCGAACGTTTATTATCCGGAGCTTCAAATATCCGAACCAAAGTCAGGATACGTTTTCGAACAGTGCAATGCTCAACAGTTTTGTGTGAGGCCAAAAGTGACGGGAAAGCCCAAGGTGAGGGATATTTGGAGAATTTCGTTTGTGTGATTTGGTAAACATCTGCACCGAATATTCGGTCAGTTTGTTTCCAAGTGAGAGGGTGTATACGTGCTCATTTGTTGAGTTTTTTTGGTGTAGAAACCTGGATGGCATGCGATGCAGAAGACTGTGGATTTCAAATACTAAATGATGACGAGATTGTGACTTTACATAAAAGAAGAATCCGACCCTGTCGATGATGAAACGGATGAGGAGAGGACAACAGCAACGAAAGTAGCAAGGGTCCATTCAATGCTGACGCGTTTCTCCGTTAGAGACAGCTATGGAGTGGTACGAACAACCATCAGAGTGCTGTCCTATTCAACTACTGCTTCTGAAGAGAACCAGAGACCTTGCATTGAAAAAACGAAGGTGTACAATGGTACCGCGAAAAATAAGTGATTATTTTCCCCAATCAAGATAAATGCGACATTTTGCACCTATTTTGCTTTTTCTTCCAACTTGTTTCCCGCATGTGATGATTTTCAATATTTGTATAGTGTTCAGTCTCATATACTGCATGGATCCCATTCGGTTTTCGGTTATCCGAACAATCGTGTATGCGAACGATGTCCGGTCCCAATGGATTCGGATAAACGATGTTCTACTGTATGTAGTAATCAACGTTAATTTTCACATGAGAGCTTTTAAATCTATAATGGTCCTTCAGGACTCCGCGTAATAATTGCATTAAGTCTTCTGGAGTTGGCATTTTGTATAAAGTCTCGAATATTCAGGAAGATTTAAACTGTGCGGAAGTCGCCGTGGAAAACCGTTGGTGTGTGTCTCCTTTGTACAGTAGAGGAGTGTGTTCTGTGTTTGTCAGTAAGTTTTACTTACAATGATAAGGGAAGGTGCATCGATCGGCGAAATAAGGTACAACCCCACAACCATCTCGTCAAGGGGGGCAGGATTCTAGGGGGCCTAAAACCTAGTTATGTTATGGTTTCGAAATCCCTTGTAAGATATGACCAGGGCCAAAAACCTGACTTTTCATTGAGGGCTAATATTCTCCATGACACCACTCCCAGTAGTCATCAAGATTTCTCATCCATTTTGGCACGACTGCACCAGGCATATCTAAATCAACAAAATCCCGAACTTACGTTAGAGGTGGGACTGAGTCAATAGCGTAACATACACCCCCGCATTGCGGGAGGTGGCAGGATTATAGGAGGTCCAAAGCCTCACTGACGCCAAGCACATATTTAACCAATTTATAAAGTATTTAAGGGAAAACCTTAGTTTTCAGGAGGGCCCTAATATTTCCCGTTACGCCACTGGGAACTGAGTGATACTGTGTAAGTCGTGGTTTTACAAAATAGTTTCAAAAAAATTTTTTTTTATCCCGTAAAATTTCTTCGTATTATACTAATAAATTGATTAAAAAATGCACCTCTGTTGGAGTCTAAGAATTCTAACCCTTTTTTAAATAAACTTAGACCTTCTGTCAGAGAGAGAGAGAGAGATTCCCAACTATCACTCGATCTTCTGATAGAACTGGGTCTAAAGACTCAAGATCTACAATGGTTTTCTCTAGCTCATGCATTTCTATGAGCTCATCCATTGTCTGCTTTTGATTGCGAGAGTCCCGCAGTTCATGAACGCCATCATATCCACCTCTAATTTCCTTTGCCGAGAAAGATCGACAACTTGTTTAATCACTTAATTCTCTAAACAGGAATCGGGGAGTGAAAAATTGAATTGTGTAGCACTCAAACAAAAGACGAATCGACAAAATTTGAAAACCGCGTAACTCTAAGTTCGCGTAAGTCGAGGTATTTCCGGCACTGCTTGATTCGGTCATAAGTTGTTTTAGTGGTACCATTCGATTGCTTTTGAAATGCCCTTTTCAACCGTATACTATCTCTGTAATTGGACTCGTCTTTTTGATGCGTATAATCCGTCATTATATATTTTTGGTATTACTTTTTATATTTTAAAACCTTATTATATTCATTGTCAGTGTTTTTACACTAATGTCTTACACTCAAGAGCCAAAATATTATGATCACCTGTCAATAACGAGTTGGCCCACCTTTTGCGCGCAACACAGCTACAACCCGCCTTGGCATGGATGCCACAAGACCTTGGTAGATGGCCGGAGACAGATTGTACCAGATGTTTAAGCACAACGGTCACGCAAATCCGAGATATTTCAAATTGGTGGTCTTTGAACTGAGCTGCCGTCCCATGACATCTCAAATGTGTTCTATCGGATTGAAATCCGGTTAGTTAGGCGGTCAGGACATTAACTGGAATTCAACATCATGTTCCTGGAACCACTCCAACACAATTTTAGCCTTGTGACACGGAGCGTTGACCTGTTGGAACATTCCATTTCCAGCTGGAAAAACAGAGACCATGTAAAGGTGCAACTGGTCCGCAATGATGCTCAGATACCCTGTAGCATTCAAGGTCTGCTCTACCACAACCACGAGTCCGAGAGACACCCAAGAGAACGTCCCCCAAAGCATAATACCACCACCACCGGCCTGTGTATGACCTACTGTACATTGAGGGAGCAACTGTTCGCCTGGAAGACGCCGTATCCTGACATGGCCATTGGCGTGATGAATGACAAACCGTGATTCATCTGACCAGGCAACTCTCTCCCACTGATCCACGGACCAGCCGCGATGTTCCCGGGCCCAGCGCAGGCGGCGATGACGCTTGGTCAGCACAGGCACACAAGTGGGACGTTTGTTGCGTAGCCCCATATCCAACAGTGTGCTCCGATACTATTCTACTTAGCCCTGCATTGTAATGGGCTGTCAGCTGAGCCACTGTCTGGCTCCGGTTTTGCTTCACCATGCGAGACAGTCTCCAACGACCTTTTTCTTTGATAGTGTGTGGACGTCCAACACCTTGTCGTCTACTGCTGGTTTCACCGTCATTCATCCACTTTGCATAAGTACTAACAACTGTAGATCGCGAACAACCCACGAGTCGTGCAGTTTTGGAAATACTTGCTCCGAGCCTTCGAGCCATTACAATCTGCCCTCTATCAAAGTCGCTTAGATCCGCAGTCTTTGCCATCACACACAGAAGTAAGTGAAAGAATGATTCTTCAGACTCTCCAGCAGCAGTTAAATACCACTTCCACCTGATCCTGTGCCTTCCACGTCATCCAGGCGAGTTCATTGCAAAATGTAGGGGTGGTCGTAATGTTTTGGCTCTTGAGTGTATACTATATGGACTGAAAAAGGGAAGTACTATGGGAGTCAAATATTTGACAAAGACTTTGAGTTTCCTGTGCAATATGTGAAATCGTGATTACGAAATTTTAATTACCGTGCTCAATATTCATGAGATTTTTTTTAATCTGATTAGTAGATTTATATGTATATGTTGTTTCCTGTTCGAAGAAAATCCGCAATTATTACCATAAAGCTCCAAAATAAATTGCAATTTACCCCGAAAGACTGAGTCAGGTAACTACGCCGAATAATTTCTGCATTTGTAAAATGATCAACCACCTTATAATACACATTTTATTTTCCAGTACTTACGTGTTATACCGTCGATTAATTTGATCAAATATGTAAACGTCACCACTTCCAAAAATCTGCTGTTATTATTATAATCGTTTCCGTTTATGTCTGTATATTGCGGAACTTGACAACATAGTTTCATTTGACGAAATTGGTCGAAGGTATAATGCGTATGTAACCTATAGCCTTAATATCATAATATTCAGAAAATATTCTATATTTTTTTTCTCAAATAAATATTTATAAATATTTTTTTTTAAAATAATTGATTTGAAAATTTTATTTAAAAACTTAATTATTATGCATTTTTTCCAATTTTAAAAATTCATTAGAATAAATGTAATTAGGTAAAAAAAAAATGGAATTATTTTTATCGTTGCATTTAAGATCTGAGGCGTACCTCTTAGCATAACAAAACTGTTTATAAAAATTTAATTTTCTCGTAGCATTAGTACTTAAGTTTTATACTTTAAGAAAAATAAAACCATTAAATGTTTTTACCTCATTTAAAATGGTATCAGGTTTGAAAAGAATAATCTAATTAATACAATGTTTCCCTCGTATTTTTGGAATTTCTTATCAGCATTTGATAATGTGAAATTGAGTTGCAATTATTTATTTATAATTTTTTTTTTGTTTATGTACAATTTTTTTTTCTTAATTCGCATAGATTTATTTAAAGATCAACTATCGATGAATTATGACTTTAAAGAAGGTCCGGCACATTTCTTTCGAAAAAATATGGATTTTTACTTTTTTACATTTTCTAAAAGTTCAAATGTTTCTGTTTAAAATGATATAGTGCTCCATGGTAAAAATTCACTTGTGGCCCCACAGCGGAAAGAGAGAGAGTTGCCTGCTTGCTAATCTGCAGTCACTACGAGGAATTTTGTGTCACCTCTGCTGACGACCGTGAGGGTCATCCGCATAGTTTCGGGAGTTGAAGGACTGAGGGTGGGTGCCCGTCGTACGATCTCATGAGGTGAATCCCGAAGAGGGCAGCTAGCATTGGTAGAGTAACTGTAGCCACGTCACAAGCTGGGTCCTACCATTTAGGTCTTGCAGCTTTCGTGGGTGGGTTGACCGTCCGGGAGGGGGGGGGTGTCGTAGAGCTCGGGAACAGACAAGTATTCTAGGTTCGGATTGCACATACGGAGCCTTTCGAGGAGAACATACCATGCATCTGAAGGACTGGCCAAGTTTGAAGAACCCAGGGTGGAGACGATGGTTGTGGGCCGATAGAGTGATACTACGGACTGTTTGGGCCTCCCGAATAACGCAATTCTAGTGAGTCGGCTTCAGAAAGCGCATGGGTCGAGCGGATTGCATAGTTTCACTGTAGATGAAGGATCACAGTATTAGGGGGGAGTCACATACAGGGTAGATGGAGTTCGCAGAGCTCAGGAGAAGCGCACCGTCCTAAAAAATCACATGTGGACCGTGAGGCAGGCGGTCCTGACGAGTAATGTTTGTGGCAGAGTTTCAGAAATTCTCTGGGGAGGAGGGGGATTACAATAATATCGGTGGGGGGTATAAGACTGTCTCCCCTCCCCTGATAATACTGTAACACACATGGTGCAGGGCATTCCTACGGTCAAGAGAGGAAGCCACAGGAGTCTCTCCGACCAGGCTAAGTAGTATGGAAAAGAGTACGCAGTAAGACAAGATGCGCCCCCCCCCCGGACAATCCCGCCGAAACGTGCTCCTGTTCGGGAGTCGTACGTGATGTCGTTCCTTCCAATTGGGATTTCTGAACAGTCTCTTTATCGTAAATACCCCGGGCTACTGCCACGCAGGATGCAGTAAAGGTAGAGCATTACGATGGTCCGTACGCAACACCTATTGTGGGATAGGTAGGGTTCTCAAAAGAGTGTAGGAAGGAGAAACCGGTGCAAGAAAACGTAGGGGCTGGATTTTCACGTAACTCTGAAGAACAGTGATGTGTTTGTGTGGCACTAACGTTAAGAGGGGAATCACGTGAAGACTTTGAGCCCAGGCAGATCTGCCCCACTACTCGGGTCTGCGACGAGGCGGCCGGTGTTGGTTCGCCAGAGAGAGCAGCGGGTAGGGATTACCGGTGGAGAAACGTGGAAACAAATGTCAGCACTGCTGATGTGTCCCGACAAAACAGGAAGTTAAAACTTTTCTTTTCACAAGGAAACGTAATGTGATTTCACAATTGATGGGCTTTTCCAGTTATCGTTTTGTTCAGAGAAAGATTACGAATTGATTTTGTGGAGGGTTGTTTTTAAATTACCACGGATGGTCGATTTGCAGATGAGAGTTTCTTTCTTCCTACGCTTTACGAGATAAATTGAACACTGACTGAAAGAAAAGTCTCTGTTCTCAATGCCTGCTGTTAGACAAAGGTATGTACAATCTGCATATCGTATTACTTTTTTGGTGACCTTAGGGAGATTGTACTACTCGATACTTGCTCGCGGATTATTTCCAAAGTCGCAATTTCTCCAACAAACGGTCTTTAAAATTGTAAATACACTAAAACAAAACGTGTATCGTTTTTATTTCCAAATGTATTTTCAAGGTTCCATCACGACGATTGTTCGACCTGCGAAGGAAAAGAGGTTGGGTGGACTGCACGGGCCCCTTGCGAAAGATAATTTCTGATTTGCTTTCGGCTTTTTTTTCCTTTCCTGTTTCTTCCATGCTCCTCACTGTGGAAAACTTCCCGTGGCCTTTGACGCGTTTGCCAGAACTAGAATGTTCCTTAGCTTATGAGTAGTGTCTGCTGGAGGGGCATCTGGGCCTGGGGATGATGGAGGACTAAAATGAGTTGCTCTCAAATACTTGGGAGCCCTTAATTAATCAGAAAGGAAAGTACGTATTCCTTGAGTTTTAAAGGGCTCGTAAAGGCTCTGGTCGTATTTCCCCGAATTTTGAAACGATTACCCACCATCAACAGAAGCTTAAGTGCCAACGTCAAGCCCTTTTTTTCCGAGGCGGGGGTAGTGTGTGTAACATTACTTAAAATGAGTAAACTGTTGCAAGCAAAAACAATTGATCTCAACTCTGCTAAATGCCAGTACTTTTAATGTGAATATTTCGGGACGCTTTCCTGAAAAACCAATCAGACGAATGTCGTGTACTGAAATGTTATTGTACAAATAGAAGATAAATTTTTAAGTAATTATTTTGGATATAAAAAGCACAAACAAGATAAATGCTCCAAAAACTTTGTCAATTTTTATAATAAAGATGGAGGCGTGGAAATCTGTTTTCTACGGGATTTGCAATGGAGAATGAGGGATGTAAATAACTCGTGAGACCTATTGGAATATGTGTTACACAATAGTTCCCAGATATTTCTAAATGTGATCTCGTCTCAACGTTGCCCTCTGCTGCGACGAGTGCCCTGCACTCCTTCGGCAAATATAAATGCGTAACGAATTGTCGCACTAAATATGTCGAGCATCGAAAGGAGGAATTGCAAGAAACTATACATTTTTACAAAACTTCACATTGAACAAACATTTTTTCGAATAGTGGCAGGCTGCAATAAAAGAAAAGAAAGGAAAGGAATATGAGAAAAGAGGATGAACCCGAGTGCGGGGAAGGTGGTGGTTGCTGTTTCTGGAAAAGGCAACTGCTTTAAACCTGGGGTTGATCCCATTAAACATTCATGTATTAGCAATATATGTTATAGTAATTTTTTTTAACTTTAAAAATAGGTTTGGTACCCGGGCTTCTTCGTAGGAGGAGGCCGGCTGTGATGTCTGTTTCTTGATTCCAGAAAAATTACTTTCGGTGCTGGCCTGGTGAACGTCCGCTCTGTTAGCATCCGGTGGGGAAACCTTTGCTTATTTTTTGTTGGTTTGCAATTCAGATGCCCTGCGTATAAAAAATTTTACGTTTAGAGATTTGTAGCAAAAAGTACCTCTTAATGTAATTTAATGTATGAATAAAACATTTTTCTAAACAATTAAGTCTTGTTTATTTACTAAATTGGAAATGTTTAGTTAGGAAAAATGACTTATGTCTAATCTAAAAAAATGCCCATTAGCACTTTAAACAGTACTTTTTCTTTGAGACGTTTCATTGTGACAGACGCTTCTGTACATATACTGTGTAACTTGAAACGCTCCAACAAAATAGGAAACCTAATGCATTAAACATGAAATTGGTAATGATAAATATATTTTTTAATAAAATTTCCTGAGGACTTTTAAGAAACAGGGGTGTTTGACAACTCATGGTAGGTTTAGTGTTAAGAATGGAGAAAACTTATCTAGTAGACACAGCTGAAGCTTATTCCATAAGAAAATATCTAAATAAGAGTCCATTTTGGGATAATGCAAAGGGTTTTAAAGAAAAATATACCCTCGTTTTGAAATAATTTAATAAGCTAAGAGGGAAATTATTTGAGAGCTCCCCCCCCCATGTTTGTCAATATGTCTGTAAAAAAAAGGGAGGGGGAATATTTAAAAAAAAAGTGTTTGCGAATTTAAAATTAGTTAATTTCTTCAACAATTTTTCAGAGAAAATAAAACTTTCTGATAAAAAAAAATGTAATAATTTCTTGGCAGCATGTGTTCAATGAGATAAATATCAGATCTTTTGGAGCAAAGCTAGTGTCCGATACTGTAACTGTACACCGTACTTTGAAAAATAATCCGTAAAAATTCTTACACTAAATTTTTACCCCACCAACAGTGCTACTGTTGTAGGATTTACAGAACGACAAAACATTTTTTAAATATTATTAAAACTTAGATAAATTTCTGTGTAAATTCCCAGCCACACACACTTTTATCTACTGGGAAAGTACAATTTTCGGATTTGAACAAAAAAGAATTATCACAGTGAACAATATATTTGGTACAGTTGGAAAACAATTTACGAAGGCTGTTCAGAAAGTATCGATACTGAATTTATTCTATTTATTCCAGAAAACCCCTAGCGGAGGGACTGTGTGCATCATGCGCGTGCATATTTCACCTTGTCTCACAAAATTCGGCAGGTCTGTACAGTGCGCCGTTCAGTCACACTGACTTCTTTCACGTGGAGTGTTTGCGTGCGTTCGTCGAAAAAAGAAAAAGTGTGAAAACACTGATCAGCGAATCTGTATCAAGTTTTGCTTTAAGCTCGGTAAAACGGGTACCGAAACCTACGAGATGATGAAAACAGCATTTGGAGATGAGTTGTGCTCGGGTTTTCGAGTGGTTCCGACGATTCAAGGAGGGTCGTCAATCAGTGAACAGTGATCCCCGTTCTGGACGCCCATCCACCTCTCGCATTGAGGACAAGATTGCACAAGTGAAGGCTGTGGTGCACTCTGATAGTCGTTTAACAGTCCGAGAAATTGCACAGGAGTGTCACATTTCCGTAGGATCATGTGATGAAATTTTGAGAAAGGACTTGAACATGCGCCGAGTGTCTGCAAAGTGTGTGCCGCGTCTCCTCACTGAGGATAAGCAATTCCAACGACTGGCAACATCTCCTGATTTTTTCCTCTTTCCCAAGATCAAGAACACCTTAAAAGGACACCGGTTTCAGGACATTGAAACCATAAAACAGAATTCGACACAGCAGCTTCAGGCCATCCCAAAGTCTGAGTTCCAGAAATGTTTCGAGGACTGGAAACATCGTTGGGCCAAGTGTGTTACTGCCAATGGAGCATATTTCGAAGGAGATTGACTCAAAACCTGTTTATGTATGTATGTTTTTGCATAATAAATTCAGTCTCGATACTTTTTGAACAGCCCTCGTATATCAAAGTATCTACTGTAGGTTCAATTTTAAAAATATGTAGTGCATTAAAATGAGCTCATTTAATGGCTTTATTTGATTTGAATCGAGCATTTATAGTAATTTCATGAAATACGGGAGCATCTTTGATCCATAAAAAAATGAACATTGGAACGACACATTTATTATTTTCCAGAGGAAGTATGTTTTAGAAAATACATTCAATGGATATACACAATAAATATTTATCATCCTGCTGAAATTTATTCAGTCTCCATTCCTACATTTGCTTTTTCCCACTAAAAAAATACGTGAAGTAATGTTTGTATTCATTTTTTACCTTTGTGCACATCTAGGTTTTAATACACACAAACATGACTACCTAAAATTAGAGCTTTTGGATTTTAAATGACTGTGATGTTATGAATCTAGCAGACAGTTGAATAAAATTACTTAAAAGGTAAAATTGACTTTAAATAGACCTCAAATTAGATTCAATAAGATAAACATTATGGAATATGATAAGAATGATATCAATAAGATAAACATTGTCTATCAAAAGATAAACATTATGAAATTACAATAGAGAGTTGCCAAATGACAGTAAAGAAATTAACATTTTCATCGGTTCGCTTCACTTCACAAACTTGAAATTTGGATCCTACGTTCCTTTCATGGGGGTAGAAGACCGCTACGTGATGGATTTGAAGAAATCTGACAACTTATAAGGAGTTAGAGATAAATATTCCCGTTTTCAGACTATAAGACCTACAAACTTGAAATTTGGCGGGCGCGTTCTTTTCAGGTTTCAGAAATCAGCTACAAAAAGGGTTTTGCGAACATTGACAACTAAGGGACGTTGGGGAGCTCAACGGGTGTTGGAGATAAATATTTCCACTATTGGATTCAAAAACTTGAAATTTGAGAAGAGGTCCGCTACAAAGGTGGGTTTGTGAAAATTGACAACTAAAAGGCTTTGGGGGCCTTAAGGGGTATTAGAGATCAATATATTCCCATTTTTGAACTATCACACCTACAAACTGTAAATAGGGTAGCTACGTTCCTTTCATGCTGTAGAAGTCAGGCACAAAAGTGTTTTGCGAAAATTGACAACTAAGGGGCGTTGGGGAGCTTAAAGGCCTTATAGATAAATGTTCACATTTTTGAGCTATTAAATGTACCGGCTAGAAATTAAATAAGCCCGTTCTTTTGATGGAGTAAAGATGCGCTTAGATAAGTGTTTTTAAAATCGACCCGAAGAGGAATTAAAAATGGGAATATTCATCTTTAAACTATTAGACGTAAGGACTTGGAATTTTGTATTATGTTTCTTTTGTTGAATATAGATCCGATAAGATCAGATTTTTTAGGGACATTGACTCCTACGGGGAGGGGTAGCGGTAAGTTGCTGAGACTTACAATTTCCGTAATCCGAACTGCTACTAACTGTAATGAAATTTTTTTATGTATGTTGCTTTTTTTCAATGGAAATCCGTTGTTAATTGGACGGGCCTTAGTTAAATCGATTGTCAAGGGTGAAAACTTTTCTTAGAGATCCAGCGTCCGCCGGACGTTTCTTCTCCGTCATGTGTAACCTGAAACGAAAGAAAAAAACATGGCCTATCTGATAAATAGATCGCAGAGGGGGGGGGGCAGGAGCGTTTCGTCAAGGCTATCGTAAAGACATCAGGCTGTGACAGCCATTATATGACGTCACGAAAGGAGGGAAGACTTTTCTACGCGCACTCGCTTTGTGAGGAATATAAAGCTTAGGACATTTATTTCTTTTCAGGTCATAGACTAATGTTTCCACATTTTATTGATTTTTTTTAGTTCTCACTTGGAATATTTTCCGATGAAAGTTATGTATTAAAACGCTAGAATGATGTCTAATATTTTCCCGGAAAGGGACAAATATCACTCGTGAAAGGCTCATAACAGTAGAAGAAAAATCTAAGGGGAAAAAACTGACACAATGTAAAATAATTTCTACCAGATAAAATAAAAAAAACTTTACTTGCAAAGAAAATAATTTCAATCAAATAAAACATAAAAAGAAACATTTACTTGTAAAGAAAATATGAAAAGTAAAAAACCATTAGAGGCATATTATGAAAAAATGCATGCAAAAATATATACAAATATAGAAATGACAAACAGTTTTAGACACCACAGTAAGTATAAAGCAAAAATAGAGATTCTGGATTATATGTTAAAAATATACATTAATAAAATAATTCATTAATTCAATATTCAAAAATATAAAATAATTTCAATGAATTAAAATATAAAAAAGAAACATTTACTTGCAAAGAAAATATGAAAAGTAAAGCATTAGAGGCATATTATTATATAAAAAATATATGCAAAAATATATACAAATATAGAAATTACAAACAGTTTTAGACACCACAGTAATTATAAAGCAAAAATAGATTCTGGATTATATGTTAAAAATATATATTAATTAAAATAATTCATTCATTCAATACTCAAAAATAAAATAATTTCAAGCAAACAAAATATAAAAAGAAACATTTACTTGTAAAGAAAATATGAAAAGTAAAGCATTAGAGGCATATTATTATATAAAAAACTGTATGCAAAAATATATAGAAATGACGCAAACAGTTTAAGACATCATAGTAATTATATAGCAAATATAGATTTTATATTATACAATAAAAATATATATATACACTAGTAAATACACTTACCTATAAATAATCTTGGGGAAAAAAACCTTTTCATGGAATATATCATTAATGAGGCAACATACTGATAAGGTTCAAATTTGGAATCTTTTGCAATTGTGATGATATTATTTAAACTATTAATTACATTATTTTTATGCATTAAAATTAAATATATGCTACAGTAAAAACAACTAAAAATCAAACAAAAGTTTTGAAATTAAAAAAAAATAACATTTTACATACTTTGAATGCTAAAATCTTTATACATTTTATGAACATGTTTAATTGTTTACATTATTTGAAGAAAAATTCCATTTATTTACGTTATTTGTTTAAATTATTTTCATAAATTATAAAAAAATTAATTACTAGAATATGCATGCACAATGAATAATATTCGAATCGAGATAATTAAAGATTTAAATAAAGCAGAAAAATATAAAATAATTTAATTGGCCTTAAATTTCTTTATTTTTCGGTTATCCTTGACAGTTAAAATTTCTTCACTGCGCTGTTTTGAATAATTATTTAAACATATATTCCCGAATGTAATGAATATTTTTTTAAAATATGAAAATGCAGGTATGTTACAATTCACACAAGGTGAATGAAACGAATGCAAGATAAGATGTATCAAACCATTCAAAAATATCCTGTACTTCTAAATTAAAATCTTTCCTAAAACCGGTAAGACGTTAAAAAAAAAAAAAAAAAAATGGTGCGTGGAACGCCACGCGATAGAAGTTAAACTTCTTGGTACATTCGCTTCTCCAGGAGCAATACGAAGATATTTCTCTTCATTCCATAACAACGTCTGTTGCTGGGCTGAAAGACTCTCTTCAATAATTATATTTTCACTGATTTCATCTTGAAGAACTTGAGACGCACTCTGTTTGAAATTGAAGAAGCTATCATCGATTGTAACATCATACATTCTGTACAATGGAGTAGCTACTAAATATTGCAAACATATTTTGATGTTTCTTTTAGTAACCAAACCCATCAGATAACTAGTTCTGTGAATTTTCCTCCGTTTGATGTGAACATTGACATAGTAATCATCATCAACATTCCGTGGCAGTCGATTGACCATTGTATTGAGGGATACTGGAACATTAATTATTTGCCCTAATATTCCAAACTAGCCGTGTACAGATATCCATCGCCTAATTTGCATGAAAGGTATTCGTGGAGAAATGAGTATTTCTGATACCATATCCAAAGTAGGAAGATGCGGTGGAATTTCTGGGTATACAAAACCATTATATTTTGATAAATTTGGTATACTTTTCCTATTTAAACTTTGTCGGCAACTGTAGCACGCTTTAATGCCTTCTAAATTAATTCCTGGTAAAATATTTTGCAAAATATTTTTATGCTCAGCAACAGGCCGTTCTCAAATAATCTCTAACTATCACAAATCGAACACCCGTGACCGAAAGGGTTATCAACGAATCGCTTTTGGAAATCTTTGTGAGCATTTTCATAGGAATCATAGTCTTTGTAACGTAAGATGGAATTTATTATCGATTCACATGCATCAGTTCATACACGTACTAGACTTGTTGAGGGCTCTGTACTTGTTGACTGCACAGGGAGGTTCACAAAGTCCGTATTAATCAGTGCTGGCATTAGATGAGTCTCAATAGCATTTCCATCATCAGTCATTAAACTCGGCATTAAAAGAATATTTTGCAATGTTTTTTCCGTGCTCGATATTCTCTCATGTACTCTGATCTAGATTTGGCAGTAGCGCTTGATGAATTTGCACTATTTTTCTGTTTTTTTATCACTTTTTCGACTGGGCTTTCTGCTAGTTTTTCTTTTCTTTTTATTTCACGAAACTCTTTTCCTCTTTGTGCAATTGATTTAGGCATTCTGATTAGAATCAATAATAATTCAACGCAATAATTCGATAAGTATTTCTCTTGGATCTCGATAAATTTCTAATGGGGGTTTCATTGTATCTTTGTTTTCTTTTCAAGTTGTTCATTTCTTGTTCTAAGGAGGCGTGATTGGTTTGTCGCTGGCCTTCTGCACTCATCAAGCGTGGGGCCCCTACCAGCGCTGTGAGCCAGGTCCAACACCCGCTTAATCCACCACTGCCCCCCCCTCCCATCGAGCAAAACGAATCGAAAACCCAACCATGTGAAGAACGAATGTAGAAAAGTTGCAGTTTCTTCGTTTCTACCGAAACGAATTCCCTCCACCCACCAACTCCTGACCACTGATGCTAATTTTAGCAAAGGCGAACCCCTCTCTTTTTTCACTCTGTTTACTCCCTCTCATAGGTTCACTAGCTAACTGAAGAAGCCTAGATGCCTCTAGGCTGGTTCTGAGGAAAAAAATATATTCCCCCCAGACTCCGCTTTCTTTTCCACCCACTTCCTATTTTTTCACCATTGCGATGATTTGGGGAGATGGCGGGGGAAATCACTACTTCCGTTCGTTTTCTCCCTGTTACGCAAAACTGGGCAAATTTTCCATTCACTCGTGAGCATAGAAGTTAACTTCAAAAAGGATAAGGAAACATGAATTAAAAGAAAGAAATTATATTAAAAAAAAAGAAAACCACGCGTCCCGAATTTACTTTGGTTGGAACATCGAATCGAGGCGGTATGCCAAACTTGGTAACCAGTGGGATACGACAGCTGCCGGATGTGTCTCGCCCGATGCAAGTGTTTGTCCCGAAGAAGACGGCTGCCGCGTGTCTTCCCACACTTTCGAGACCAACCTTGCTTCGCTCTGCCTCGTCCGCGACTCCGCTCTGTCAATGCCTTTTTCGTAGCTCCTACTCGCCGTGGTGTGAGGTTTCGCCCAACTACAGTGGCGGGGTGCTCTTCCTGTTTCGCACCTCTGAAGCGACCATCCTGGTATCAAGTGCCGGAACCTGTGGCTCCTCTCGTAATGGTCAGGATTGTCATCGCAACGACCCGTCATTTATCTTTGAAATTCAAAGAACTGATGCTGAACACAAATATATAGTTTCCACTGTCTATGAAAAATCGTATTTTACTGACGTCCAAAAATGAGCATTGGAAAAAAAAACGAAAAAAAAAAAAAAAACGAAGATTATACCAGCCGAACAAGGAGAAAAAAAATAATAAAACAGCTCAAAAAAAGTACACGATATCATTTATTTCTAAAAAAAAATATATTTTATTTAATAATCCTATTTGATTTTATTTTTAAGAGAGCATCTTAAAGGCCTAAAAATGCGGCGGTGCATTACGGCCAAATGTGACTTTTAACTTTGAAATATTTCGAGTGTGAATGAAAAAAAATCACCTTTTTAATTTTTTAACTGAATCGGCTATTTCTTTTCAAGGTTAACTCCAAATAAAATTTAAACCGTTATGAATGTCGAGAGTCCCCGCCCCTTCTTCTTATCACTTCTTAAACATTCATTGCACATAAAGTAATCAGGAAAGAGCCAAAAAACTGATGCAAGGAATAAAAATATTTAAAAGGAAAAAAAAAAAAAAAAAACACATGGAATATATAATATCTATTACCGAAACTTTTTTTTTTATTTATTTCCAATGGCGGATTACAAGACAACTGCAACAAAATGAGAAGCAGAGGGAATATTGACAAAAAACAAACAAAAGGACAACACAAAAAATAATGAAAAAAAATAAGAAAGAAAACAAGTTCACAGTATAGTCTATAAAACACACATTTTGTGTCTGGCCTCCCAATATCTGCTCCACATGGATCCAGAGTTGAGTGCACGGCAGCGTGCCAAATGAATGGCGTCCATTTCTTCATTGGAGTCGCACAGTTTACAAGTGGACTCTGAGCAATGCCTATCATGTTTAGATGCTTAGATAGGCAGTCGTGGCCAGTGGCGATTCGAAAATCGGCCACAGCTCTATCTCGTGGCCATTTTGGAATATGAAGGAGTTTGCTAAACCACACCGTTTGTTTATTCTTTTGGTTGAATTTAGACCAGAAGTGCTCTCTGTAGTATTTCTTTATAATTCTTTTGGCGCTATAAAATGGAACTGTATTATTAGAGGTTTGTAAGATTTTTGTCCCCTTCTTCACCAAGCAATCGGCATTTTCATTCCCATCAATGCCACAGTGCGCCGGAATCCATTGCATGGCAATGTCTACGTGGCTTTGAAGTAAATCACCAATTAACAGTTGACATTTGAGAATATCCTTTGACAAAGGTGCCTCGATGGAAGATATTGCTTGGAGGGCCGCCCTTGAATCACACAGAATAACTACTTTTGAAACACGATCTGTGTGGCAAAGAAGTTGAGATAGAGCAATACGTATAGCTGAAATTTCGGCATCAAAAGCAGTGCTGTGAATTCCTATTGGTGAATAGAAAGGAGAATAGGTTGCAGCAGACTCCAGCACCTGCATTACTGTAATCTTGGAACCATCTGTGTAAACGTATAGCCATTCATCTTCAGGGTATAAGGAATCCAAAGTCTCCAAAGAAAGGATCCTTAGGATTTGACTATCTGTTTCTTTCTTTTGGACCTCACAGAGCAGCTCTGTAGAAAGTGCAA
>BMAO01017857.1:0-16609 GCA_019973975.1 Trichonephila clavata
GAGCACATAATTCTATACCAAAGTTAGATTAAAATCATATTATTCATAACATGTTGAAATATAGTGATTTTATATACTCATCTGAAATGTGAATTTAAATAACTTTAAAATTTATACTTATAGAAAATAATGTTGTTTATAAATTTAAGAAACATTTTGATTTAAAAATGTAGCTTTCACATGTGGGAAAATAAAAATAGATTTCAAATAATTACAGGAAAAATTAGATTAAAATTTCAGGATAAAAAAATACAATATTGAGGAAATAAGCATGCAGAACAAAACAAACCCAGTTTCTTTCATATTATTTCCAAATTGTGTCTTTCACATAAAAAATTGTTACATACAAAAGTCATTACAAAATGCAAAATAGAAACAATACTTTTCAAAAAGAGCTGCAAAAGGAGGAGTATGTAAAATTTTTAGTAATGTCAAAAGATAAAATACGCCTAAAATATTGAAAAAAAAATATTCAATTTCTTTCAAAGTTATAACTTTTCCAAATATTACAGGAAGAAAATATTATTTTAGTTTTCATTAACTTACTGGAAAGACAAATAGGCTGCTACCATTACTTTAAAAACTTAATTTACTCATTTTTGAAAATATTTTTAAACCACAAAAATAGTATTCAAAAGTATTTCATAAAAATTAAGAAATTTGTTCAATAAATATTTCTAAAGGAATACTGGTACATAAATTTAAAAAAAAAAAAACTAAAAATGCTAAATTACGCAAATTTATAATAAATTTCTATTAACAAGTAACGTGTATTTAATTACTTTTAGATTTCATTTCATGCCTTATAAACTCAGTGAAGTGCATTAGTAGCAAGTAAGAAAAATACCCTCATATTTAAAATTTCAATTTAAGAGCCCACAATAACATAACAAAATTAGATTCAAAATATATAATTATATTATAAAATGATGAAATATATAATACCCATTTAAGTATTCTGAAATGTGTTTTTAAATAACTTCCAAATTTAAACACATTAAAAATTAAGGTTAATTTAAAATTTAAGAAACATTTTGATTTAATAAAGTAGATTTCAAGTTCGGTGAGATAAAAATAGATTTCAGATAATGAGGAAAAATGACATTAAGTTTTCAGGATAAAAAATACAATATTCAGATTTATGAATGCAAACCAAAACAAACACAAATCTAACTTCTTACAATTTATTTATAAATTATGTCTTTCCCATTAAAATATTGTTACGCACAAAAGTCATTGAAACACGCAAATTATAAGCAACATTTTTCGAAAAGAACGACAAAACACAAAGAATATAAAATTGTTGGTAATGACTAAAGATAAATACGCCTCAAAAACTGTAAAAATATGCTTGCTTCTCTTCTCAACGTAAAGTATAGTAGATAAATAGTTCAATATTTATTTAAATTTAAAAAATTTTCATAATACATTTTTTAGCATCCCAAACGTCTGACTAGTCTAATTCTTGAATACGCGCGCAAAATTTAGTTATGAACTGGTAGCTTTCAAAATATGTCAAAAATAAGATTTCTAATCATTGTGATTTCGCAAATGTGCAATTAAACTGAACCGACGAGAGAATCCACCGGTTACAAATGTCACAAACATAAGGCTTTTCGTCAGTATGAATACGCAAATGCGTTCTTAAAGCAGTGCTCTGAGTAAAAGCCTTTTTACAAAAATCACATACATAAGGTTTTTCTTTTGTATGAATACGCAAATGTGTTTTTAAAGTATTACTTAGAGTAAAGCCATTTTACAAATATCACAAAAATAAGGCTTTTCTTTGGTATGAATACGCAGATGCTTTTTAAATCACTATTATCAGAAAACGTCTTTTTGCAAATATCACAAGAATAAGACTTTTCTTTGTATGAATACGAAATGCGTTTCAAAGTGATATTCTGAGCAAAAGCCTTTTACAAGTATCACAAACATACGGTTTTTCTCCGGTATGAATACGCAAATTCGTTTTTAAAGCAGTACTCTGAGTAAAAGCCTTTTTACAAATATCACATACATAAGGTTTTTCTTTTGTATGGATACGCAAATGTGTTTTTAAAGTACTACTTAGAGTAAAAGCCTTTTTACAAATATCACAAAAATAAGGCTTTTCTTGGGTATGAATACGCAAATGCTTTTTAAAATCACTATTATCAGAAAACGCCTTTTTGCAAATATCACAAGAATAAGGCTTTTCTTTGGTATGAATACGCAAATGGTTTTTCAAAGTGAAATTATGAGCAAAAGCCTTTTTACAAGTATCACATACAAAAGGCTTCTCTTTGGAATGAATACGCAAATGCCTTTTAAAAGCACTATTATTAGAAAAACCCTTCATGCAAGTATCACAAAAGTAAGGATTTTCATTGCTGTGTATAATCAAATGTTGTTTCAAATTACCTCTTCGGGAGAAGGCCTTGTTGCAGATTTCACATACAAAAGATTCCTCATTCTTGTGAGTACGCAAATGTTTATTTAAAGCACGAAGATGAGGAAAGGTCTCGCTGTGCACTCTTGACAGGAAAATGATTTTTTATCTGCATCCATTTCAGAGAGACATTTATTTTTTCAAACAACTACTGAAGCACTCCGGTAGATTTATTTTACGAAATAATTTGATAGAAAATTTATATCGAGGTTTACATAAAATGAAATATTGCCAGGTTTTTGCAACATGCTAAAACTGACTGATTGGCTTGAAAGTAGGATTCAGGAAAATTTAATTCAAACCATAAAGACACTGTATTAATTCTCCGAAAATTAGAGTTCCGACCTCATAAAAAGTAATTTCATCCAAAATTAAGAAATCTCTTACATTACCAAAGTTAATATCGCCATGAAAAAAGAATACTTTCAAACATGTATTAGATTTTGCTATGTTTTATAAATAAGTTCAATAATTTTGAACCATCATGGCTCTTGCAAAAATAGAATGTTCCGATCATTTTAAAATATTTAATCATGGTCAATTTACAATGACGACTTTTCAACGGGAAAAGAATTTTATTTGGTACACACAATTGACGTGAATTAACCCTTCTTCACATTGGATTTGAAAAGGTATCATAATTAGAATCATCAATTCGTAAGAAAGTTTTTACTTCTAATGGGTTTATCATTGCAGACCTAGAACATTCCCCTGAAGCTGGTATTTCTTTTTTAGTGTGTGACCATATTAGGCGGATACGAATCGCTGCACGTAATTTTGATGCCCAGTTTCTTACCTGACACAGTTTCTTCAGGTACCTGATTATTGACGATGTGAACCTGTGCTGGGATTTAATTTTGCCGAAATCCACCCAGCCAAACACACACTCTAGTGATCTTTTATAAGCCACATTATATTACGACATATCCATTGTTGATTTTCTTCATCAGAACAATCCATTGCTTTGTGCCGAATAAGGCCAGAGTCAAACAAACCACGCCACCAAACCATCATTCACAAGAAATTTCGAACCATTAATTTTGGACTTTGACCATTGTGCCTCAGTGTACACTTAATGAAACTTTGAACTTAAATAGTATTTATATATACTTAATAATTATTCAATATCTTTACAGAATTAAGTAAAATTTAATTTAATATCATGGATTCGCACATGAACATAAATTTACTTTTAAATTATTAAAGCACATAAGAAACAAGGGCCAAAAATTTTTAAAAAATATTTTTGGTTTAGAAGTCCATGTTACTCTCTTAATAAAATCATACAGTATTTGTTTAAACAGAATATTGATCCTATTAAACTTTTCATTTTCTTGCAGTTATTATGATTGTAGTAAAAACTGTCAATTAATGCTGTAGCATTACCTTACGATACCAAAGAGAAATGTTTCCCAACCTTTTTGGAGCTGCTGACTGGTCAGTGTTTAATACTTTTAACGCAGATCTTTTGGAGGTTGGATGGTTTTTTTTAAAATTTAGTTTTAATTTTATAGTTTTAGTTTAATTGTATTTAAACATGACTTTAGCAAAAACTACATTTGCATCATAAAATTAATTTAGAGTGTTTTAACATAAAATATAAAGTGATTTTCGTGAAAAGTCACACACACTCGAGAAAAGCACAAGAGTAAGTAAAATGAAAATAATCCAATCAACCTTACCATTTAATCCAAGGACTGATAACATTTCGCTGCCTGGAGGTTGGGGACCACTGCCATTGGGAAACATATAGATTTGAACTTATATATACTGACATATATATTACTTCAGCTTCTTCTCCCATTATTAACATTTCTCCCCTCTACTACAAATTTAATTCATCTTCTAACTGTTGTAAGGGAAATCGAAAGTCTCAAGGAAATTAGATGCAATCTTTAACCAAGCGGTGACTCAGTTGAACCATGGATGAATTTTTTTGCATCCTTTAAATTTAATTGAGAACATGACGGAATATATATAATTAATGTTATAAAATATTCGTTTTTTTAAAGATAATAATTATATTAACACTATAAATATAAATAAATAGATTCGTCGTAATACAGAAAGAAAAATGCTTCAGTATAATGGATGATAAATAAAATAATCGATTGGGGTGCACATGTATCTATTAATATTCCTCGTTGTCCTCGGATGTCTTATGTGGGAAGGTGTCTCGGTGTCTTATGTCTTTCTGTATTTCTTTCGTGTCCATGAAATTTTTAAGGAATTTAACTTTCAATTTCTTACAGACTTCATAAAAATACAAAAACAATTGTTTTTTTTTTTAGAATTTTTATATGTTAGAAAAAATTGTACCTACGTCTAAAAAGAAGAAATTTAAAAATTCAATTATTTAAATATTTAACTATGCATACCAATGATAATCAACCTGAGGCCCAGGGGCCGCATATGACCCATCAACCTTTTCTAAGTGTCCCGGGCATGACCATTTTTTTGTTTGTTTAACATTTATAAACCACGTGCACCACTCTATGTATAAAACGGGGGCGTACAACACAGACTGAAGAAAGGACTACAACACAAACATCCATGCCTTCTCCGGGATTCGAACCCAGTCCCTACGGCACCGCAGTCGGCTTCACTGACCACTATACCGGATGGGCAGCAGGCATGCCCATTGCACTATGAAATTCAATTATTCAGCACAATGTACATAAAATTTAGCTGTAAATTTTACCAATTAAGGAATCACATATTACGACATAAATCAATAAAAAATAAATAAAAGCAAAGATATTTGTGTGTGTGTTTTATAGATAAATTAATACAGTACTAAAATAAGAGAAAAAAATGCGTTTTACATTTTCATCAATTTAACTGTGTTTAATGTTGCTTAGGTCTTATAGCCTTTTCTTCCCATTATCCTCATGTTGTAGCCCTCGTGAAATTTCTGTCCTAAGTATGTACCCTATCGAAAGTAAAGGCTGAGTACATCTGATCCATACCATAGAATAAAACTTATAATATTATATATTTTTTTGATTTTTATTTACTTTCAATATAACAGATGAAACCAAATTGCTGGCTAATAAAATATCAGCATCTATATATACAGAACGTAAAGAACATTGCCCCATATTACACATGAATTAAGAAAATGTATCGAAATTAAATTAAGTAATGAATCATTTTGATACTTGATTTGATTAAAAAAAAAGTATATACCAAAATCAGACTTAAGAATAAAAGAGTTATATTATCATGGATGAACTAATCGAAGATCCCAGATGATATAATCATTTTACAAAATTTAATAAACTTTTGGGAATAAGCTAAATTACGTATTATTTGAGTGAGAGAAGAGAAGTAAGTGTTCGTATAAATCATGAATTATATCATTCGATGTGTGAGTTAAAAGACTGAATATTGAGTCTGATTTTTATTCCGCTTTTGCTCCCCCCTCAGAAGCCTAATCGAAATTGGATTCAGTCTTAGGTCAACTAGAAGTTTCAAGATAGAGCCAGGGTGGTCCTTGGCAACATAACATGCCATCTGGTAAGCATTTAGGATCAATACCGCGATATACGGGATTTTCTTCAGAAGGCTTTAGTTTCCAGTGCTTTGCTTTTAGAATTTCCTTAATTTCATAAGTTCTGTTTGCTACGAAAGTTTTTCATTTGCACCCAGGATAGCACTATTTTAGAATCCTTCCAAACAAAAACATCAAAAGTATAATGTTTTAAAGTACAAACACCGATTTAAATAGCTTTAAATAAAAGAAGCATCTGCAAAACTGTCATTCTACCGTGTTATCTGCTGTAAGAAGGAACCATCTAGGAACAGCGAGATAGTTAATTTCACATAATGCCTTTTGAAATCTAAGCAAATTCTCTGTTAATTGTTGTGGAATAGAAGAATCCCAATCTTTTTTGTAAGCCAAAGTTTTTGATAAAAGATCTTCGTGAATACCGTACAATGTGGTACAAATCCTCAGGGATCGAAGATTCAGATAAGAAACGTCTCTTTGTGAGTGGTGGTGAATAATCAAGAGAGGGTTGGAAATCAATAGTTTCGTTGGATGAATTCCAAAACAATCCCAACACACTTTAGAGCTTTCATTAGAATCTCTGGAAAATTCAACTCGTGTATCATGAGAGCTATCACGTTCACACCGGAAAGTAAGTTTAAAATTGTCTTTTCCCCATGTTCTTTTATGGGTTTATTGAGTTTCATTGTGTAACAATGCTTAAAAGTAAGTTCGTTTTATTTAACGAAAAACTTACTTAATTCATTAGGCTTTTACAACTAAAGATGATCAAGTGGTATTATTTGGGATTCAAGTCTCATTAAGTTGATAAAGTAATACAATGGTAATGATTGAAACCTTATTTAAATTAAGTAGCATGGTGAGTTCGAGTTCTGTTACCGCTTACGACTTTACGTGTAGAGGGAATGACGTACTAAATCTATCGAGATTAAAAGTACAAGTTTCCGTGGTTTGGAGATTGGTGTACCAGTTCACATATCGCCCTTGTCAATTATCCACACAGCAAAATTTTAAAGAGTTCCCCAGCAGCTCAAAGATACTTTTTCTAGTCCGAAATTCAAAATAGAGAAATAAGTAGCTTTTTTAAAATATAACTTAATAAAGCAAATCATTTTTAAAATACAGCCCGATCAATTTGACTTTTTTTAACAATCCTTTTCAAAATAATCTTTATGAAACTCTTCTCCTTTCACGACGACATGTTTTTCTGAAATTTCAATGATTAGGTAAACCTGCTTATAAATTATTACGTGACGTTGTAAGTAGTTAGTAGTTATGTGTTAGTAGTTAGATTTCGACTAACTTTGCACAAATGCTACTTCTAAGCATATCGATGAATAAAAACCGCTTGAAATCTGGCAATAATTCATTGCAAGGAAATGCCAGTTTTATTTTTCTATCCAAGTGTGCAGTAAACAAATTGTAATAGCGTGTTTCATTACTTCATTGAAAAAAAATCTCCGTTAAAATGATCGCAAATGGAGAGCAATTTTGTTGTGAAAAGTGCGGCAAGACCTTTTTTCTTCGTGCAGCTTTAAACAGACATTTATGTACTCAAAAGAATGAAAAATCTTTTGTTTGTGAAATCTGCAAGAAGGCCTTCTCCCGAAAATATAACTTGAAATGTCATTTGGATACACACAACAATGTAAAATCTTACATTTGTGATACTTGTAAAAAAGCTTTTTATTCCAATAATCATTTAAAAACCCATTTGCGTATTCATACCAAAGAAAAACCTTACGTTTGTAATGTATGCAAAATGGATTTTTCACAACAGGGCAGTTTAAAAAGGCATTTGCGTATTCATACCAAAGAAAAACCATATGTGTGTGATATTTGCAAGAAGGCATTTACTACTGGTAGTGGTTTAAGAAGGCATTTGCGTTTTCATACTAAGGAAAAACCTTATGTCTGTGACATTTGTTACCGTGCATTCTCTAGAAGCAGTAGTTTAAATAGACATTTGCGAAGACACAATGATTAGAATCCTTATTTTTCAGACATTCTCAAATTGATCACTTCATTACTCAATTTCGTATTCAAGATAAAAACAAGTCGCATGTGTGTGCTACTGAAAAATGTGTTAGAAAACTTTCTACGGATATTGAATAATTTATGGACGTATACTTTTAGTATATATAACTTTTCATATACACAAAACAGTTTTTAATTTGATAGATAGAATTTGTAAATAAATTATAAGGTTTTAGGTATGGGTATGTTTTTTTTTATTTTTGCTTGATTATATGTCCTGAATTGTACTTTAAATCTTGGAAATTTAATCTCGTTTTCTCTCATTATTTTAAAATTATTTTTATTTCAAGAGATTATTACAAATTAAAATATATTTTAAAAATGAAATGTTTCAAAAGTTTTAAAGAAGCGGTATTATTGAATTCGCATACAATTCAAAACTAAGTCATTTCTAAATACTACATTTTATATATTTATAATTGTTATGTGGAAACTCTTAGTATCGTAATTAATATAATTGAGATCCGATTGCAATGTCTTAGGGTGCGAATAAATAGAAGGTACAAATATGGGTACATACTTATTTAAGAGGCATAAATCTATATTTGTGTGCTGCGCGTACTGTGCACATAAGTGTTTAATTTAAATTTGTATTAATACTTTTGAGTATATATATAACTGAAATATATTACGTATTAGCAGAAAAGTTGTAGTAAATTGCAATATTTCTCATAATAAACACTAACTCGAAAATTAATAGTTATTTCCACTTCTATTTTATTTTTAGATTGAAGAGAAAAATTTCATATCACTTCCGAAATTTTTAAAATAATTTCTTTGAATCATTTCAATCTGTGTTTCTTTTAAAAACAATTGTTTTAAGTCATGCATTTTTGTGCTTTGTATTCTTACGGTTAGGTACAGTTTTACAAATGCATTGAAATCTTAAATTAAAAATATATTAAATAATATTTTTACGAATTTCTGAATGTTTAACGTTATGATTGACATAAATTTTCATCTAGAACTTTAAAACTGAAATGGCCTTATTGGAGGTTTATTCCTGATAAAAAATTTTCTCCTTTCGCATATTATTGTGACTAGTGTTAGATAAATTTTTTGACGTAGCTATAATTTATAATTGAGTTTTAAAAGTTAGTCAAATAGTGAATTTAAAATTTCCTTATATATTGTGTTAGACAGAAAGATACGGCATACACAGAGTTCAGACAGATACATTTAAATGTAATTGCAAGAAGTTTACTTTGTCACATACAAAATGAAAAGGAATGTAATTTAAATATCTTTTACGTGCATTAATTTGTATTTCAACTGCGTAAGTATAAAAATGACACATTATTTTAGTTTAATTTGTATCCATTCTTCTTAATGCGTTCCTGCAACAATATTTACTAATTTTAGTTTATGTTGAGTTTTATTTATAAGCAATACGTTTCATCTGCAATATTGAAAAAGTTTTTTTGGAAACAACATGCCGTATAAATTATGGATTGTTTCAATATTATTAAGGATTATGGTGTTGTTTAAACAATTTAAATATTCAATTCAATAATTTGTTCGTTCTTGTAATAAAAGCACTGCATATTTATTTTTTCAGAATTTTTTTTACTAGGTTTCGTAAAATATTTTTCTTTTGCGCGTTTCGAGAAACCATGATGTTACTACCACCAGGAGAGTTTTAAGGCATAGGTCAGCAAGTATCTGACACAGAAACACTTCCTCGGGGAGGGATCACGTCTTGTTTTCAACTCAGTGTCTGAAGGATGGTGAACCAAAAAATTTTGAACTTCGAGATATATTTTCCTAAAAACTGAATGTTTTGAACCAACTGGAAGTGGTGGCAAGACTGCATTATTATGTCCTTTGCATCATCCGTGTCTAATGCTAGATCTACTGCCATTATTTTATCATTTTTTTTAAATCAAAAAACTCTAGTCGGTCGACTCCGTTTGTGCCCCTAGATTTGTGAGAAAGTGAGTCAAGCACATTTCTTTGCTACGGGTTAAAATCTACAGAAGCATTTAACACAGTGTCGTAAATAATGTCATTAGGTTTGTTGGTAAGACCTGCTTTTACCCTAAGTCCCATAACCTTAAGAAGTGTGTTAAGTTGGAACTTACTATGTTGTCATAAAATGCAGTGGAAAAATTGTTATTGTATTTTCATCAAGTTTATATAACAACAGAAAAATAATAATTCCTTGAAATCTGCAGGAATGCGTAAGAATCTATAAGGGTTAATCTCATTCTTGAAATAACAAATTTAACAAAAATAAGGAACATTTGTAGAAATCAGCCTACATCCAATTATTTAAATATTATTGATGTTTTCAGCGTTTCTGCTAATCTTAAGAAAAAAGATACTTTTTTTTAATTAAATTAACTTACATTATGCTTGATTCTTAAGAAATGACGAGTTTTTATAATATAAGTTATAATATATCTTCAGTTCCCCATTTAATTACTTTTAAATTATCAAATATATCCAGACACGGCTCGAAAGTCAATGCTTAGAGGTCATCTCGTTTTAAGTGCATAACCAATATCCGAGCGAATTTTTTTAGAATTCCCATTGCTCTCTTAGAATGAATTAAAATTTAAGCAGACGTGACAGATATTCTGAAAGGTTTCGTGGAAAAATTGAAACATGTGCTTGCTAGATTAGATCACTAATTACTCCCGATGAAAATACTCTACTACAAAATGTATTTCGATCAGGAATATTAATTCAGTTTTTTTTTTGAATGCAACTACTGCTCCATTACTACAAAGTAAGATTTTCAAAAAATGAAGTAGAAAAGCATGTGCAAAGATTAAGAACTGAATTCTTAGTCTTAGGATTTTTGAGAGACCTTTAAATAATTCAGTTGGGAATCAGGCGGAAAGGTGTTCAAAATTTTGGGGGTCCGCGACGTCAGGCTGATATACAAAGGGTGGGGGGCGTGGTGATCGAAAGTTTAAGAACCACTGAATTATTATATAGTAAAGCTGTATATTCATTAGAGGTTCTGTAGATATTAATGCTTAGGAAATCTGCCTTTTTGTTTCAAGAGTAGTATTGAAAGAGATGCTTTTAAGAAACAATTCATATAATTTATTGAGTTATTTTTGAATATTGTGAAGGAGAGAATTAGGCATCGTTCACACTTAAAAATTTAATTCTATAATTTGTTATTTCTTGTAATAGAAAAGGGGCCCTAAGTTTTGCAGAATTTTTCTTGGTGGACTTTATGTAATATTTCTCTTTTTAGTATATTCCGAGAAATCTTTAAATTACTACAATCAGGAACATTTTAAATAATGATGCAACTGCCCCTAAACGTAAGACCACACACTGGGGGGAGGGGATTGCCTCGTTCTCAACTTGACCACAGTAAGATCATAATACAAAATTTTTATTCACCAAATGTTATTCGCAGACATATTTTTCGGAAAACTTTAATAATAGTCAGCTTTATTACATACTTAATTATAATAAGTAACTTTATATACATAATTTTTCTGTTCTTGTAATAAAAATGGAGGTAATTTTTGACAATTTTACATTTAAAATATAAAATAATTTCCCTTTCGTGAAATGTCCGCTACTAAAATCATGGCATGGGCAACTAAGACTTGATTTTGAAAGAAATTGGATGTAATCTCGTTTTCAACAACTCTATGGAGGGAGGGGGGCGTCTCACACTAAACTTGGTCTCAGTCAGATCATTATCCGAAATATTTTAATCAAGTAACGATATGGTTAAAAAATTTACAATAAGATCATTTTATTTTTGATTCTGTGAGACAAATATTTAAGGATTTAAGGACGTAAGTTTTCGTCTTGAATTTTTAAAAAGCTTTAATTTTAATGTTGTATTCTCTATAAAACTCATTTCCTTTCTGCATATTCATATGACTCCTTATAGCAACCTTTTTTAAAAACTAGGATGGACTACGTAATTGAATTTTCAGAGGAAAAACAAATGGTAAATTTAAAATTAGATTATTTGTAGATTGTTAGACATAATCCTGAAGTGTACATACAATTCAGAGAGATAGATTTAAACAGTGTTAGGAAAGTCTACATCGGCTTATGTAAAATGAAAAGGAATCTATTTTGAATCTGATTTTGAAATATTCATTAGTTTTTTAACTAATGAACTTTAAAGTATTTATCAGTTTTTAACTAATGAACTTTAAATTATTTATTAGATTTTAACAGTTCGATCTTTCAACTGCTGATTTTATAAAATCAGCAGCTGGAAGATGGAACTGTCAGCGGCTGCATAGGATCTCTGTGGACAAGAATTGGGGCAACCTCAATTCCAAAAGCCCGCTCGATCAGAACCTACCCCATGCAGTTAGTGTAGCAGCTTTTAGGATCAGGACAGGACACAATTATATATTGCTGCACACCTTCACTGTATGAATGTCCTACCATCACCATAGCGCCAGCTTTGCGGCTACGGTACTACGAACGCTGAACACCTAAAGACTTGCTCTGCCTCTAGACCTCAGTAAAAACTATCAAAAAAGCATTTTCAAGGAGGCCCATCTCTAATGGTCAGCGCGTCACCTAATGGTCCATCTGCCAAGGGTGAGAATTAGCTAAGAAGCAGAAGAAGAGTTTTTTTAACAATCCAAGTAACAAAATGATACATTATTAAAATAATTTGGATACATTTTTTAAAATTTTTTTATATAATAGGCTTGTAATTAAAATAAGATGCGTAGTTATTCATGCTACGGTAGTCTGCCTATTTGTTACTTCTGAAATATTACACAATGTATTTGGGACAAAAAAATAAGAAAACCCAAATCTTTATGATAGTAAGAACTGGGGGCCGTATATTTAGATAGTAAAATATATAACTTAGCAGTTCTTGTAATAAACGGACTGCATGTTTTTAAAAAATTTTCTCCCTGCAATTTTAAAATATTTGTCCTTTTAGTATTTCAAGAAATCATTCCGTTACTATAGAATCAGAGATGTTTCAAAGCATTGGATCAGTAGGCCAGCACACAGGGTGCTCGTCTCGTTCTCCACTTGCCTTCAAAGACCAAGATTCGAAATATTTTATTCATTAGATGTTGTTTCCGGAAATATTCTGCTAAGAAATTATTAATTTCGATCTAAATGGCTTTGATGAAAAGAGGGTATTATTACGTAATGCCCATCATTCATATCAAGGCCTAAGCTAAAGATCATTCACAATCATTAGTCATTTTATCGACAAGTGGAAGTCAATGTAGTGAGTTTGCGCATAGGTTTGTGAGAATGTGAGTAATTCACATTAATTTGTAACGGACTACATTTGTGCGAGTATTTTACAACACATATACAATAGACTATTTTCTAGAAATAGTCTTAGGTTGGGTTTAATTTTGCATAAGGGCACAGGGTTTAAAGCAGTGGTGGGCAAACTTTTTTAATGGGGAGGGGGGCACAAAGTTTAAGAAATTCTAGAGGAGGGCCAGAATTAGAGAAAAAATGCATTTTGCGTTAAAAAGCTTTTAATCATAATGATATTAAAACATTACAGCATTACACACAACTGTTACAAATTACTTTTTACCTTAAATAATATTTATTTTAACTTTTATTCGAAGGCCCTGACGTGTTAGACGTGTGAGACAGATGGAATTGTTTTTGATTTTCCGTAATATTTTCGAAAGCAGGTTCCAGCTGTGACGAAGCAATTTTCAACAGTGCGAAAAGGTGTCTATCATTCAATCGGTTTCTGATTGAGTTTTTCCACAATTTCAAGGTCAAAAAAGACTGAATGAATGTAAAGCAAATTTATGAATGTAAAGTGTTACGCGAACAAGCAAGAACAAGAGACAAAATTAACGTAAAACGTGCGGATCGGTCAGCAACGTAATTGTAGTTGACCGTGTCGATAAACCCTCGGCGGGCCGGATTAAATACTTTCACGGGCCGTACTTTGTCCATCACTGGTCTAAAGAAATATCAACTGACTAGAATTTCATAAAATAAATAACAATTTTTTTTTTTTTTTGTATTTTACAAAGTCTTTAAGAGCATAAAATTGAAAATTCCATTAAATTTTTCCTAAATACGTAAGATCCAAAATAGGGGTGTTCTTTTCTAAATATAACGAATCCAACAACACCTAGGAACAAGGATTATATTGAGATTTTTTGTAAGATAAACCAAAAAATCCTTCATTTCTTCTTATTAAAATACATACTTCAATAGTATTATTCTTTTTTAAAAAAAATTTAGAATTTTTGTAAGATAAATTAATATACGTTCCATCGGATTTTCAATTAAGCTTAAAAGACGCCGTGGTTGAATAAGGGACTTTTTTCGTTACAGGATGGGTCCACAATTTCCACACAATACTTTAGAATCTCAATTACAACAGTTTAACGTTGATTCAAAATTTTAAGTAAGGGAAGAAATATATCAGGAATAAAAAATAACTGCAGGCGCATGTCATCCGTAGGTTCAAATACATATAGTATTATAAAATCATAAAGTAATTCTAGAGCACATAAATGAAGAGTTTTCTCAGAAAAAATAATAAGTACTACAAAAAAGCAAGAAAAAAATTTTACTGAGTTTTATTTTCTGTTTTCGCAATATTCTATGAATTTCATCCACTGAATAAAACGTGCTTCTAACCTAAAAGTGATTTGAAATTTATTTTGCCTCTAGTTCCTTTAACTGATCACTGAATTCAATTGTATATTTTAATTCATAAGTAAAAATATTTTATAAAATTAAAAATTTACTTAATTCTTTAAAGGGTTCGATTTTTAAAAAGCAAATACTACTTATAGAATCAAAGCTTCTCATTAAGCTGCCACAGCAGCAGAAGGGAGGATTCAGTTTCTGTCGATTTGTGGATTCAAATTTTGGCACCATATAAATCCAATGAGCAGAAGGGCTTATGTAGGTTAAATCTGACAATACTAAAAATACATATTAGTGGGATTAGTATAGGGTGCTCCAGTTCAAGGGTTATCCTGGTTACTTGACTCTATTGGCCTTAAATTTAGATTTAACGTCAATAGAGCACATCCATTTCTGAACACAGTAGCGGAATGGATCCCAGCTTTTCATAGCTCAAAATTTCGAAACGTGGATTCGACTTCTGGTATTATTTGAAACCCGAAGTTCGGCAAAATTTAATGTTTGTTAAATTTGTTACGGCTAAAAGTACACAATGGCGTGCCTTAGAAAATTATGTTCTAGCTCAAGAATAGTCCTTGTCATTCGAACATTCCTAAATAAATTAAAATAGATAGCAGATATCTATTTTTGTAAGAGCCATGGTGATACGCTTTAAACTTATTTATGAAACGTAACACCATCCTTACGAGTATGAAAATATTCTTTAATGACAATATACACCTTAGAATCGTAACAGGTTTCTGATGTTTAGGTAAACGTATAAAAAATATGACGTGAAGTTAATCTTGTAAACAATCAATACAACATATTTTGGATTTCAATAAAATATGTTGGATACACTACCTCCAAGCCAATCAGTCATTAAAAATAGTTCAAAAATTCTGGCAATACTTCATCTGATGTAAAGCTTAACTTTATTTTTCCATCAAATTCTCTAGTAAAATAAAAGCGCGTTTCAGTATTCCTTTTTATTAATAAATATTCTTTTGAAATGGATGCAAATAAAAAGTGGCTTTTCCTGTCAAGAGTGCGGCAAGATATTTTCCTGTGGTTCTTCTTTAAATAGACATTTATGTACTCGCAAGAATGAGAAATATTTTATTTGTGAAATCTGCAAGAGGACGTACTCACGAGAAGATTCTTTGAAACGCCATTTGGTTAAGCACAGCAAAGATAAAACTTACATTTGTGACATTTGCAAAAAGACTTTATCAAATAATTGGACTTTAAAGGAACACTTGCGTATTCATACCAAAGAAAAACAGTATATATGTGATATTTGCAACAAAGCTTTTTCTGTTAATAGTTATTTAAAAGGCATTTGAGTATTCATACCGGTGAAAAACCTTATATTTGCGATATTTGTAAGAAGGGTTTTTCTGATAAAACTACTTTGAAAAAGCATTTCCGTATTCACACTAATGAAAAACCGTATGTTTGTGATGTTTGCCAGAAGGGTTTTCTAATAATGGTGATTTGAAAAAGCATTTCCGTATTCACACTAATGAAAAACCGTATATTTGTGATGTTTGCAAAAAAAAGACTTTGTTTCGTTACTTAAATAAGTAACTTTCAAGAGAACATTTGCGTAGTATCATACCGAAGAAAAACCGTATGTTTGTGATACTTGTAAGAGGGCTTTCACTAAAAGTAGTAATTTGAAATCGCATTTTCCGTATTCATACCAAAGAAAACCTCATATGATGCGCATACTTGCAAGGAAAGAATTTTTTCTGGATCGTAGTAGTAAAATTTAAAAAAGTCATTTGCGTATTCATACAAAAGAAAAAACCTTATGTATGTGATATTTGCAACAAAGCTTTCTCTACTAATAGTTCTTTAAAGGCATATTTGCGTATTCATACAAACGAAAACACCGTATGTTTGTGACATTTGTTATCCGTGGATTCTCTCTTCGCCGTGGTTTAAATGCACATTTGCAGACTCACAATGGTAGAATTCGTACTTTTCATGCATTCTGAAAGTTACATGTTCGTTACTCAATTTCGTACTTAAAATAAAGACTT
>BMAO01017858.1:0-17739 GCA_019973975.1 Trichonephila clavata
TTTTTTCTTTAAAGTGTGAATCCTTGCTATGCTCAGTTTTTTTTTAAACTGCTTACTTTGGATAATAAAATTAATTATTATCATTATTTTGGTTTGCTTCCTTATTTTATAACCATTTTACACTCGCATATCACGTTTCCCGCCATTCTGATTTACAGTTCCTTCTTTATTCACATAATTATCAATTATGCTTAACTTTTTGACACCAGTGTATATGCACACACAAAAAACTTTCAACCGTTTGAAAAAGGGAAACATGAGTTTTTTTGAAAGTGTGAGAGAAATTCTTTTGAGATGTATGAATCATTCTTCCTAGCATCAGTATAATAAATTATAGTTTAAAAAAACTTTAAAAAAAACACCCTTTTAAAGTTAATGAACTAATTTGTAACAATCTTTTAGTTACCAAATCTGAAATGGAATCTGAAATGTTTTCCACAACTATAAAATAAAATACAACGTGAGAACTTTAAAATAGAAAATAAAAATAAAATTCTTCCAATTTCTCATTCTATTAAGTACTATGCTTGGTTATATGCAATGAGAAAAGGTGTCTTTTTTAAACATTATGGGGCAAAAAATTGATTGGTTAAAGGGTTACATGTATCACATTGGAACCCAAAATAAATGGTTGTTTTTATTTTGAAATCGTCTGCTTAAAAGGTACAGTTTTCACTCGTAGAAGGCGAAATAAATGTAACAAAAAGTGTAATATGTTAGTTATATAGATCAATGCATTATATTAAATTACTACTACTGTATTTTTTCAGTACTTTAATCTCCTAATCTTATGCCTAAATTACAACATTGTAATATTTTTCGATAATTTTACTGTCACATTTTTACAAAAAGGATTATATTCACTAGATAGAAGACGAGTGCTGTTAATATGGTTAATAATTCAGTATTCTATTTTTATGAGCTTCAGAGTCAAAGGGTTCAGTCAATTTGAATCTTTTTTTTTTATGTAATTAGACGATTTTGGACCAAGGCCAAAACTACGGCACCAGAACTTTGCCATTTGGGTTTCTAAAATTTAACTGATCGTATTTTGTTTTTTATATATATGGACTATTACCAATTTAAAATCTATACTGTATTGTTTCGTTGACTGTCTTGAAATAAGTTATTCTTGTTTGAATTAATTTTTTTATCATCTATGCTCTAAGAAACTTGGGTGTGTTTTTAAATAGTTTCATTTTTTCATGAATGCATTGGTGATTACTTGATATAACTTCTTTAATTATTTCAAAATATGGCTACATGAAATTCTTCATACTTCCCCCAAAATATTCTTATTATCCTATTTAGTACATTCTAGTTCTGTAAGCGTAAAACAGTACAGCGCATTTCATACATAAAAATACCAAAGGTACAATAAAAATAAGTTTATCATGTCAATGCTGTAAATTGTACTAAATACATATTAATGCTTATCATTAGTTTAATTCATATTATATATTAATGTAACTGTTTCTTTATTTATTATTGCTTTTCAGAAGAAACATTAGGACAAATGTTTCTTTTTTAGACATGCACACATCAAGGGCTTTGTAATAAATAAAGGGCGTTATAATTTTAGAAGAGACCGCATTGCCGCCACCACACAATTAATGACCTAATCGTTACAAGAGGAATACCAGAATAGCCTGTCCTCTATTCGGCACTTTTTCATTTAATATGAATCATCGTTCGATAAAATATTTTAGCAAATGTGTTAGATTGGTTGATTAAAAAACATGTATTTTTGTATTTAACTTTCAATATTTTCTTGCTAAAATAAAGCACTATCTACTCGAATTCCATAATTTCCCTTTTTTCCAACGCATTTTAACACCTACCCTCTTAAATTTAAAAACAGAATATTGCCAAAAATGAGATATTTTTAACATATTCTAAAAGGAAGAATTGTGTGTGCATAAGGATTATTTCTTAATTCTAAATTTTTGTCAAAACACAGTGATTCGGTATAAATTTATTACACAGAACTTTGAAAAATTAAGAAACTAATTACTATTCTGTATAAGGTTATTTTTTAAAAAAAAACAAAACACTATACAAAACGATACCTAAATATAACTTATTAATGTACTAACAATTTTATCAATGTATCAGCTTATCATCATAATGATAAAAACAACAGTTATTATTTCAATAACTTTTTGTAGTTTTTTAACTGATGCCATTATTTAGAGTTAAATCTGAATATATATATCCCATGCATAAGCAGAAGTCTTCTTTCCTTCATATTACTTGAATGTTGTGATTTGTAAAAAATAACAATTTAAAAAATATTTCAAGAACTTTCCATTTTTTTCTGAGCTCAACTACCTTCAATCTATCTTAAATTGTTTTCGAACATTATAATATGAACCAGGAAATATATTAATCATCCATGCAACAAACAGCTTACCTAATATTCAACCCCTATCTCTTTTTTCTGTATCTGCAGTTCAGGAAAAAAATCTTAATCTCGTGCGCAACTTAGCAAAGTTAAGCAATACCAATCTTTGTGACACAAAAAGAAGACACAGTCCTATATTTTTACGATCGTGATGGATATAGGTTCCTGAGTTGTGTGCACCTCAAGGTTTACGCAACCGGTATCCACATTGTTAACTGGAACATCAGATGGAAAAAAAGAGATAGATTTAACAAATGAACAAAAAGGTCATCGAAAAATAAACAATTATATCTCTTGAAGTTTATAAGGAATCCAACACTGAGCAACCAACAAATTTTCAACCATCATCCCATGTGCTCATTTTTCATTAGACTAAATCTTAGCAGATATATTTCAACAGCAGAGATGTATTACAGTTTCTTAGAATAATTTTGTATTGTTTATGTATAAGAACAAAATATCTTTGTGTTTTCTAATGCGTCTTAAAAGTTTTTTCCTTTGTCCTATGTATTAAAAAAACTGAAGCAATTTTTCCTTTGAATTATGAACAGATATGTGGAGTCCAAATATATAAATGTAAAATTTTTAAAATAATTTATTGAAAAACGAAATTATACATAAATTGTTTAAAATATCCTTTAATTAATGATTTATGCCTAGAAAAATTTTTTAAAAAAATATTTTTCTTATTTTTTGCTTTAAAATATCTGAAAAAAAGGGTAGATACTTTCATTAATTTTTACGACGAAAACAATTAGAAAACTGTATAAACGTATTTAAATCTTTATTCGTGTTATTCGAGTCTCTCAAACATATTGAATTTATTTCGAAGAAAGCTTCACATGTGGGATTAATTAATGTAGAAACAGCATTATATTTACTATTTATTCATATTGAATTATATAAAAACTTCTGAAAAAATAGGAAATTCCATCAGATGGATTTAACAAGTCAGCACTGGTTTTGCAGAACTGGTACCTAGTATTCTACCGTTAAGATTCTGTTTGTTAAAATAGCATTTTTATTAGGGTTTTTCTCATGGATGGGCTGCATTTTATGTTTAAAACCGTCATTAGAGTTGTGAAGTGATTATTAAATTACTTCGCATAGTTAATTTCACCATTTTTCTTTAATAGTATCTAATATGCTCTCTGCAGATTTTCTGGAATACTTTTAGGTTTTTTTTTTGTGTTAAATAACCTAAGCCTAATTCATTATTTCTTTCGGGGGGGGGGATGTTTCAGATTTGAGTTAAAAGTTTGTGGACTTAAAACAGAGATATGTACTTAAAAAAATAAAAATTGCTCTTGAAATGTAAAAAAAAAAATAATTAAAAAGCGCAATTCTGTTACATAAAATATAAAGAGAAAATTATTTGTCATTTGTAGTATGGGAAAATAAAGTACCTAGCATATTTATTTTGAAAAATTTAATTGATTCAGATAGAAATATATCACACAATAAAATTATGCTGCTTTCTGTATGATATTGAAGTCTAAATACGACGTTAATTTTGGGATATTTTCCTATTTAGAAAAAGTGTTCCAAGTTTGTGAATCCTGTTCTTGAATTTATGGTAAGGACAGACTGAAAGCGACAACAAATTCATAGTTTATTTATACCATGTTAATCATATTAGAAGGAGAATTAATTACCAAAGAGCATAAGATGTATTGCTGTATTTTACTAGTGTATATATTACCATAACCCTTTTATTAAAGAAATACAAAAGGAATAATTCTTTTTCGAGATTGCTACCACTCACACAGTCATGATCTCAAATTTCAAAATATCATTTTCGAAACATTCAAAAGAATCAATGATCAAAAACATCATTTCCACAAACTTCAAAACAAATCATTTTTTCTCCTAGTAAGCTAAATACAAGCCATATTCTTGATAAAGTACTTCACACAAAATAATAAATTATATAGTTTAAAAAAACTAAAAAAACACCCTGTTATAGTTTATCGAACAAAGTTGTAACTTAATCTTTTAGTCGCCATATATGGAATTAGTCGTCAAATCTGGAAATGGGATCTGAAATTAGTCGCCAGATACGGGATGGGATCTGGAAATGGGAAATCGTTAATCTTGATTATCCTCAGCTGGACAATGGAATAAAATTACTAAATTATTGTATTGTCATTGGTTCTGGACAAGTGAACAAAATTTCGAATTAATATGACCTTTTAAAGTGGGTAAAAGTTGAGTTCAAAGATTCCGTTTCATACAAGTTTATAAAAGGGTTCAAATTTAATGAAATAAAGCATATTTCATTAAATTTGGTTTTATCTAATAGGATACGAGCCACAAATGTTCAAATAAAGTTCACGGATCTTTGAAAGATTCATGGGCTTTTGTTTGATTCTACATAAACTTTACAATTTCTATCATTGGAAGATTGATTGATTATTTATTAACATCGTCTCAGACGCAACATGACAGTTATTAGCTCCGAACCTTGAACGAGTGATAGATGACAAGGATACACATCCACGCGTTTCAATTCCATTATTCTGCACAGCGGATTTTTAAATCTCTAAGCCATAACTCAACACTCATATAGACAGCTATAAACTCACCAACATGTGTTCTGGATATCAATCAGGTATTCAGAAGTGATTTTGGAACTAAAATGTATGGCACTTTATTTGATTATGTTAATTTTAGAGGAAGTGCCATGTCATTTTAAATATAATGTTTTATTCCTGTAGAAGCTATTTTATTATTCCTTTCAATACAAAGTGTCCCTAAAATAACACCCAAAACTCTGCGCAGCTGGATTCCTCGTTGGAAGTATGTAAAAAACACCCAAAATGCTGTACCTGTACTATCTATCCATTGTTTAGGAGAAAAATACGTAAAACAAAGTATGACGCTACAGCCGTATTAGACACATCAACAGCATTATTTTCAAATATTAATAAAGGTATATGTTCAAAGTGTTCATCGTTTATGTCGAAGTAGGGTTGAAGGTGCCCTTGGAATGGACGAGTGCACACGTCGCAGCAGTGCGATATCCACCGAAGTACAAGGAGCATGCAGGCGAGCAGCTAAGTCCGTTTGTATAGTCACTTTGTCTTGATACGCCAATTCCTTGAGTCTGCAAATACAATGATGAAGGGCTGGCGATCATGGTGGACATTCAATCGGAGCCCCCCCCCCCGTCCATTCCAGTTACCAGAGCATGCCATATCCAGCAAATAACGTTCAGGAGCACAATAATGCGCGAAAACTCCATCATACATCATTCATTTATCCTCATGCATCATCGTTTTCCGAATTTATCTCGCTAATTTTGAATCATACATGTACAGTATTTTGGGCATTTTTATGTACCCACAATGAGGAATCTAGCTGTGTAGCGTTTAGGTGCTATTTATGGGATACCCTGTAAAATAATTTGATTTATTACTCGAAAATGAATGCATAGAATCTTTCTTCTTATGAGCTATGCGCATTCTTGAAGTAAACAGACGTACTTAACCATAAATACCCAGCTCTTACGAAATCGGCAAGACTAATGAAACTGATTGTAACAAAAATGTACTGAATGTACCATAGAACTGGAGACCCCGTCCCTTCCAGAAACCACAGTATGCCATATCCACGTGCAGGAGCACAATAATGCTCCATCATGCATCCTCATTCATTATCGTTTACCGAATTTTTCTCGCAAACTTTGATCATACAGGTACAGAATTTTAGGCATTTTTTATGTACTCACAATGAGGAATCTGGCTGTGCAGAGTTTAGGCGCTATTTATGGGATACCCTGTATAATAAATTTGATTTATTACTCAAAAATGACTGCATAGAATCTTTATTCTCATAAGCTTTGAAGCATTCTTGAAGTAAACAGACGCACTTAACCATAAATACCCAGCTCTATATGGAATCTGCAAGACTAATGAAACTGATTATAACAAAAATGTACTGAAAAAATTAGATTTGAGATTAACTATTTATCTTTTAGAATTATGATATTCTTCTTTGGAGTGTATTTATTATTTTTAATAACGATCCAGAATCAATATTGAGAACTCAGAACAAAAAATTAAATAAAGCACTTGCATAGTATGTTCTAAAATATATTAGAGTAAGATTGAACTTCTCTCTCTCTCTCTCTCTCTGTATAGAATAAATGCTAGGTGCTTCCAAGGAAGTCCAAAATTTTTTAATGTTTTAGAGGCACTAAGAGATTTTCATCCAGGAACCATAATCAGTGAACACAAAAAAGCGGATTATAAGATTTTTTAACCCCAATCGAAAGCAGTATCTTTAAGACAACAATTTTGCAATGCTATTTTATAAGCCTTGCTTCTTCTCTGATCTCAATATATATATTAAACTAATAAATAAGTAAGCAAAATAAGTAAATAAAATGAAAATATAATCATCATTTGCATTTCGCTCACATAGTCACAACTTTCAAATAAATAGAAGCATTTAATAAGGGTGATGATGCATTTCTTCCTTGTGAAGATATGTTTATTCAGCCTAATCTGATTTTGCTTAGTAAATATTGAAATAGAAGAAGCAATAGTAATTAAATGGTCTATTAGTGATAGAACTCATAATTTCAGGCTATGGTTAAACAACAAGGACGGCAACTGTATAAGCACAGTTACTCTCCTCATATTCCCGCGTCTTCACATTTTGTACTGAAAAGAAGTAATAGATGGCAGCACCATATGAAAGTTTTTTCGGTGTTCTAAGTGTCAGCTACTTTTTAGGATTTATAATATTGGAAGAATGCATGTACTATTCATTCATGAAACCTTTCTCATTTCAATCAGTTTTTTGAATGAATATCAAATCAGAATTGTGGCTGGATTTGAAGTAATTCGAAAAGTCTTTTTATTTTGACTTTGAATAAGAAAATAAGTTCGCGCTCGTTTTAATTAGCATCAAAGTTAGTCAAATAGGCAATAGATGGCAGCACAGATCTTGTTTAGACATTCTGTTGAATATGAAAAAAAAAAAAAGTGAATATACTATTGCGAGCTTAAGTTTAGTGCTCAACAGGGCCGATCCTAGGGTGTCGCCCGCCCGCGTGCGAAGACTTAATGTGCCGCCCCCCCCCCCAGAGAACTTTTCATATTTTGACTAACACTTATATATTTAATTATTTATTACAATAGTTATACATAATGAAGGCATAAACTACAGTACAATACGGTAGATTATTAGTTCAATTATTCAAATTTATTAGTTAATTTTTTAAAAAAAAAATCGCAAGTTATACTAGCGATAGGCAAGAAACAGAAATTTAAACAAACCATTGTGGTTCTTAAATGATTTTTTAAGAAAATATATTTAATATTTGGAGGCCTTTTTAAATAATTGAGTTGAAAATGAAGATCTAATTAAGTTATTAAAAATTTTTTTCGTCTATTTTGCTTAAATTTATTATTATTATTATTATTATTTTACTGTCTTTTTGAAATATTCAACTTTTTATTAATTTATTATATTTCACAGGATCAATCATGGCTGCCATAAAACAGAAATCAATAAATCATTTTTAATTGCCTCTTATAGAACTCGTGTATTTAGAGATGTAGCTAGTATTTAGTGGATCTCTTAAGCGATTTTTTTAAGAACCGCTTTGAAATACGATTCAAGACTGTACGCTTATAAAATGGACCCTCTTATATTCAACTGACTTTCAAAATTAAATGTTCCTATTTGATATTACATGGACATTTATATGGATCTAAATAAATAAATTATCTATATAATGACTGATGTATATATTATAATTGCATATGTGATCACATAAATAAATATAAAAAAGAGGTAAATATTTTAGTATCTTAAATAATTATTTTTCAAACCTTTTTTGCTTTTAAGTGTTGCACTAATATTTGAGTTTAATAAAAATGATTATAAGATAATAAGAATAATCTAGACATATAAATATATATGGCCAAATGCATTTATAGAGCTAGTTGAATGTAATTCAAAAACTGCATTTAGGTTTTTTTTCTTCGTTTTTATGTCAAACAATAAAGCATACAACTTCAGCACTGTCCATTTTTCTATAATACGAGTGTGAGTCGGAAAATAAGTTTCCTTTGTCGACTGTGGTCAGAGTTGTGTATGAAAGTCAAAACTTAGAATGAGACATTAAAGATAAGACATAGCTTTATTTTTCCATGTAAGTACCAAGTACATTGAGACATTTGTCATACCGTTTCATAAGTTTCAAAAAACCCTCCGGGAAAAACTCAGGGCTTTGCATACGGAAGAAGCGTTTAACGACTTGTTTGACTTCAACTTTACTTCCAAAGCGTCTTCCGGCAAGATTCTTCTTTAAAGCTAGAGACAGATAAAAGTCATTAGATGCGAGATCAGGACTGTATGGCTTGGTTGGGAGCGTGCAACCAAGAGTTGCAATATGGTTTTGCGATGCCGTCGCCGAGTTTGGTCTCGCATTGTCATCCAACAACAGAATGACAGATCGGAGAAAACCCATGCCCCTTTTTCCGAATTCATCTGCTTGATCACGGTCGACCTCTACCCAATGATGCGTTGGTGTCTTGTGCGTTCACCGGCTGTTTCGTCGTTTGCTCATAGCCGTTGAACGCTTCTTCCGTATGCAAATCCCTGAATTTTTCCTGGAGGGCTTTTTGAAGCTTATCAAGCGGTATGACAAATGTCTCAATATACTTGGTACTTATGGGGAAAATAAAGTTATGTCATATCTTTAAAGTCTCATTCTGTGTTTTACTTTCATACACAACTCTGACTACAGTCGACAGGGGAAACTTATTTTCCGACTCACCATCATATAATTTGCTTCTAATCACTGTTCGGAGTTTTATTATTTTTGATAAGTGAAATATTTTTCAAATGCACTGCATTTGGGCAGCTTTACAAACACGGCAAGTCTCCAAGTGTGAAAGCCATTTCATTGGCACCACCACTACCAATTTTTTGACGTTTTAATTAATTCAAGAATATTATGCGTGATATCAAATTAAATTAGCATTTATCATTTCAATTAGAGTTTTCCGCACACAAGAAAAAAGATCTTGAAAATCAGGTACATAGCAAATTCCTTGTTAATTATTAAAAAAAACTTTCTCTTTAAGTAAACATTCAAAAGATCATCGAAGATTTACATTTTCAATCATTTATAACAAATTGAAAAAACTGCCTCTTATTCATTAGAGAGACAAAATTATTTTTGATTGCTGCTGCTTAGAATAAAAATTAAAGACAAATTATTTGTGCAATATAGATATTGTTACGAATTCTGTAAATTGGTGTAATTTGTCTTATGATAATGAATGTTATATGTATCCCATTGTATTTCAATAGCAAGTCGCCAAATTGGCGAGATATTGGCTCATTGGCGATGTTTTAGGCAACTAATTTTTGGCGCCAAATTTGGCGACATTTCGCCAAGTTTGGCGACGGAAGTTGGAAACCTTGGCGACAGAGAGAATTTTCTAGAGGGATCCTGATTTCTTGAATTCTCTCCAAGGTTCTGGATTTTTCTAATATGACATAACTTCCTGTTAGTGACGTCACTTCCGGCAGAGATCATATAAAAACAAGCACGAAAGATTAGGAGTGGTATTCCATACAAACGCGAAGTAAATGCTCTCATTAGACAGATCAGGATAGAAATCGACCAACATAAAAACAGGACCTGGAAAAATTTCTTATCTACTTTAAATCCTCAGGACAATTCTCTCTATCAGTTACATAAAAAGATCACTAAAAAACATACTGCCATCCCACCCCTCCATGGTTCGAGTGGGCTGGTATATTCAGATTTCGATAAGGCGGAGGCTTTCAAAGAGACACTTGAAGTCACTTTTCAGGAAAATGCCGAACCTTATAGTGATGACAAGATCGAAGAAGTCGAAAATTTAGTCTTTGACTATTTCGACAACTTCACAACAGACACACCACCTCCACTCACTTCTCCTTCTGAGGTACGAGGCATCATTAAGAAACTGAAGAATAGAAAAGCTTCTGGTCCAGACCAAATTCCCAATATCGCTCTTAAATATTTAACTTTAAATGCTGTCACACATCTAACTAAGATCTACAATCAATGCCTCATTAAAAATCACTTTCCTACTCCGTGGAAGCAAGCAAATGTAGTCATGCTGCACAAATTAGGGCAAAATAACACGTTTCCACAAGGCTACAGACCAATAAGTTTATTAAACGCCACTGCTAAGATTTTTGAACGAATAATTTTAACGAGAATACAAACGCACTGCAAAGCCATAGATTGCATTCCCCCGGAACAACATGGTTTCAGGGAGGGCCATTCCACGCTACACCAATTGATACGTGTTACTAACATTATTAATGAAGGTTTCGCTAGCAAATTATACACTGTCGGTGTCTTTCTTGATGTCAAGAGGGCATTCGACAAGATGTGCATGATGGCCTCACATACAAATTAATTAAACTCAACTTCCCTGGGTATTTAATTAAAATTATACATAATTATTTACGAAATAGAACCTTTCGTGTTCGCGTAAATAATGACTATTCAAATTTTGGTGCTTGCCAAAGCGGCACGCCCCAGGGTAGTACCTTTCACCGTGTTTGTACAACATCTACACTCACGATTTTCCACATCACCCACAGTTAGTACCTGCCTGTTCGCGGATGACTCCGCGGTGTTAACACAGGGTTCTCAGCTCAGTTACTCCTTAAAAACTATACAAAGATTCCTAGATACTTTAGAAATTGGCTTACAGACTGGAGAATTGCAATTAATGTTGACAAATCTCAAGCAATAGTATTCCGGAAGTGGGGGCCATCGACCCTCCTTCCAACTCACACTTTTTGATGACTACATACAGTGGGCTCCGGTGGTAAAGTACCTGGGCTTACACTTAGATAGTAGATTAACCTTCAGAAAACACATCGACTATCTCGCAGATAAGTTCTGGGGAAGAATTCATTTGGCTATTTCCCTGGTTGGGAAAAAGTCTCCTCTCTCCCTAGAAAATAAAGTCATACTTTACAAGCAAATTTTGCGCCCAGTGATTACTTATGCAGCCCTGTTTGGGGAGCTGCAGCCGCCACCCACATGAAAAAAATTCAAATTGTTCAAAATAAAATACTTCGCGTCATGACTAACGCACCTTGGTACGTTAGAAACGACGTGATACACAACGATTTACACATGGAGCCGATATCTAGTTTCATCACTAAGTTAGCCAGGAATGTTTTTAGAACCATTGAAAATCACGATAACCCCATAATAAAAGCACAAACATTATTTACGTATCCACATCCTAAATTAAAGTATGCTTATGCCACTACAAAGTGGGCCTTGCCTCTTAAACCTCCATAGATACTACAAAAAACACTAATTTTATACATCTACAACACCAAATGCTCTAATGCGCCGAAACGGACTCTTAGTGAACTGTCACTGCCCGCCCGCTCATATTGGTTGCCTCCTCTTTTTTTTGCTAGGTGATCGTTTTCCTTCCTCCCGATTTCTCCCCGGTTCGTCCGCCTTGCGCGGCCACCTCGGAGCCAATTCCTCTGCCCCCCACGCCGGGGGTTACTTGATTTTTTATTTTTCTTACATGGATTTTCTATTCTCCTCACACTGGGTAAAAGCGCTACGCGCTGTAGACCCGTCAATTCTAATTTTAGTTAGTCTAGTTAGGAGTGGTATTGGAGCCTTAGACAGCAAGCAAGCTGTAGGCTGGTGACTGAGCTATTGAATGCGCAGTGTTATTCTTATAGTCTTCGTTAAATAAATAGCTTTATTTATTTTTTTAAAAGGATTCTGCTTATTGAATTTACTCTAAGCACATCGCAGGAAATTCGTAACAATATGATAATATATTTAAGATTAATTCTTCTATATGGACTCTATGACTGTACTACAATTTAAAATATATTTATTTTAGACCCGTCGTCACTTAACGTACATAAAAATAAGCAAATTTAAAACAATGCATAAAAGCTTTATCGCATTTATACAATGAAGCTGGAATGATTTATAAGGAACACAATCTATTTGAAATCATAAAACTTTGAATCAAACGATAGGAAAAATATAAAAATTTGGAATGACAATTACCTTAGGAAATTTTTAATTATGTATAAACAAAAATTCTCGTTTCATAACGAATGTTTATTAAATTTGATACCTACGAAAAGATTAAAAACACAAGCCAAGTTTAATTTTACTTAAATGTAAAGTTCTATGAGAAAGTTTATTAAGTAAATAAAAACGGCATATACAAATCATACCCCACTTCTGATAGTTAATGCTAATTGAGAACGGTGTGAGTCATTTCGTTGGATATAACAAAATAGAAAGATGAGACTGACGTACTTACTGTAAGAAGGAAATAAAAATGAAAGAAGGCGCTTTCCATTCTGAAACCTCTGAACAATACCTTAATCCTCTTATTTTATTTTTCAGTCCTTTGCTGTTAAAGAAGAAAATTCCTTCCAATATTTTCAAACGTTAAGGAAAAGAATTAAATATTGTGTCCCTTTATTGATCATCTCGCATCTGCCGTTTCTCTGTTACCTAAAACATCAAAGAAAGGTTCACTTATTAAAGTTCCATTATTTTTTCTGCAATATGAAGCTTAGCGTTATTGAGGCTAGGTGGGTTAGAAGTAGCGTCCCTGTCTTGGAAGACCAAGGTTGCGAGTTCGGTTCTGGCTGGAGATGATAGATCTTTTGAATGCAAAAATCGTTGGTACGCATGTCATATGATAATATGGCATGTGTAAAAGATCCTTTGAGCATATCAATTTGGCTCTGGTACCCTCGTCAAAATTAAATCACGGCAAAATTTAGCATCCAAACAGAGCCTCTATTAAATAAATCCAAGCGTAAAAAAAAAAAGCTAGTGGGGGACGCCCCTAGATGGTGCCACCAATGAAATGGCTCCCACACCTGGGAGGACTTGCCTTGTCTGTAAGGGCTTTGCTGCCAAAATGCAGCCTATTTGAGAAAAAAAGTTATTGAGTAAGCTGTATGTTTCACAGAGATAGTCAAAGAGAGATTAAAAAGAAAAAGAAGCTTCTATTTTTCCTTAAAAATCACTTTTAGTTACTATGTCCAAATCTTGCTTAGCTCCAAAATCAGCCATTTCAAATTTTTCAGGTAGGAGTGTTTGTAACCTTTCCCCTGACTTAAGACAAAGAAACTTATGAAGGTCTTTAAAAATTCTACACCTGAGGAAAACTACTATTAACTTAAAAGAAATCTGGGGGAGGGGGGGGGAGAATGCTGTATATTTTTTATACATTAAATCTTTTTTTACAAAAACTTCAAGCACAATTTAAAAGGATTTCACAGAATTTGACTAAGTTTCTTAATGATTTAGAAAACATATACATATGCTACGAGTTTTTATTACAATAAAATATAATTTTCTATTTATATATAAAATGCAAAACTCATTACAATTAAATGAAAAAAAGCAGGTCTTTTCAATTCTTACTAATAGTTCACTCTCTCTCTATATATGTATATATTGGAGGCAAATTTGGCAAGAAATACCGCAGGAGACCATCAGGGTGCCTTATCACTATGCCACGTCGTGTGGCAGCTTGCATCCAGGCTAGAGGAGGGTCTAAACCTTATTGAGCTCGTTACTTCGTACTTCGAATGCTGTATATTTTTTATACATTAAATCTTTTTTTACAAAAACTTCAAGCACAATTTAAAAGGATTTCACAGAATTTGACTAAGTTTCTTAATGATTTAGAAAACATATACATATGCCACGAGTTATATTACAATAAAATATAATTTTCTATTTATATATAAAATGCAAAACTCATTACAATTAAATGAAAAAAGCAGGTCTTTTCAATTCTTACTAATAGTTCACTCTCTCTATATATATGTATATATTTGAGGCAAATTTGGCAAGAAATACCGCAGGAGACCATCAGGGTGCCTTATCACTATGCCACGTCGTGTGGCAGCTTGCATCCAGGCTAGAGGAGGGTCTAAACCTTATTGAGCTCGTTACTTCGTACTTCGAATGCTGTATATTTTTTATACATTAAATCTTTTTTACAAAAACTTCAAGCACAATTTAAAAGGATTTCACAGAATTTGACTAAGTTTCTTAATGATTTAGAAAACATATACATATGCCACGAGTTATATTACAATAAAATATAATTTTCTATTTATATATAAAATGCAAAACTCATTACAATTAAATGAAAAAAAGCAGGTCTTTTCAATTCTTACTAATAGTTCACTCTCTCTCTCTCTATATATATGTATATATTGGAGGCAAATTTGGCAAGAAATACCGCAGGAGACCATCAGGGTGCCTTATCACTATGCCACGTCGTGTGGCAGCTTGCATCCAGGCTAGAGGAGAGTCTAAACCTTATTGAGCTCGTTACTTCGTAACTATGTAACTCTGAAATAAATCCTTCAATTTCTCTGAAATTTTATTCTCTATTCTCTGTACATAACCTTTCTACTAACCAATTTTTGTCCCTATAGGACAACTCGTTCTTGGTGCATGGTTTTTTGTTGTTGTTATAGTATGTATTTTTATATTTTCAAATGGGATTAAGGTAAATTTCAGTATTATTTTTGTGCCTTCACCATGTGAATTCAGGGCCCCCTGCCCCCGTAGCCCTCTTAGCTGCACTCTTGAAGGCACTTCATTAACTAACATGTAAATTTGAGAAAATGCACACCACGTGGTCAGGTGTTATGATGCCCAGTAAAGAAGTGTAATGGTACGACCGCAGTGTATGATTTTCGGCATCTGGCTGCCGACCTTGGCAGGGGCGTTTATTAGAGCCACCAGCCTACCGGGATCCACTGCTACTCCGTGCATACCTTAGACGATTGGGACGAAAAGGACTACCTATTAGGGCCAGTTGTTAAGGGCTTTAATTCTCGTCCTTTGTTGGTTGCGATTCATGGGAGGAGGGGTTGCTGCAGATTTAATGATTGCAATAAATGCTTTAAAATTCATCTGAATGTATTACTGTGGTAATCATTTTCACTACTCTGGAAATAATGTTGCTTATGACAAAAATATCTGAAAAGTAAAAAATATAATTTAAACCACAAGGACTATCACACGTTCAAAACACACAAACTTCAAAATTAAATCTATTTATAAAGGAGTCTCTAATGAATGGGGGTTCTGATACCGCATTCAACGCCCAAATCATTCAAAGTACACTGAAGATATATTTCCCAATTAAAAAGGAATTGTATTGAATAAAATATTTAGTCTGACGAATTCATCTTTAAAACGTGCTTTTAATGATACATACTTAAATAGCTCAACTTTAGTTTTAAATTATAAATCAAGATGAGGAAGACTGAACTTAGCAGGAAAAAAACTATAATGATACAACAAGTGTGTGCAGTAATTGAAGAGTTTCTGCATCAGCGATTCTCAACCTTTTTTCTTTTTTATTGTGGTACACTTTTAACAATTTCAAAATTTGGCGGCAATAAAATAAGTTTAAAATAATTTTACTTATTTATAATACACTATGTAAAATAATCTATAATAATAATTTTCAATGTTAAATAAAATACGTACGACTAAGACAACAAAATGTTAATTGAGTGATTAAATTACAAATTTATTATAAGAATACATTTCGAACACGAAGTTTGAGTTGATTTTTTGACAATTTCATTTATATTTAGTCGTAAAAATGATAATTTTTGATAATGATTTCGTCATCTACATTTAAAAGTTTCAATCTTTTTTCATTTTTATATTTGTTAATTCTGGAAATCCGAATACACACAAATAAGAAAGACGTAAAAAATTGTAACAATATTTTTAAGGCTTTTTTTGGCTATTATGGGATTATTGACTCTAATTTTATCCAAAATGAATTAATTGACTATTTCGAATGCTTTGAAATTAAATCTCGATTGTTACAGAATGAAATTAGTTCTTCCTCTTCATTAAAAGTTAACTCATATACAGAAGTGTTCATTATCACAAATAGATTACGAACTCAAACAAATTTTATTATATCTAAATTTCGGAAGTAATGAATATAATTCTCTCCTCTAGTGTTGTCAAATGACCAATAACATTTTTATGAGAAATTCATTTCTATGAAAAGGTAGAAGGATAGTTCCGGATTTTATTTTCTCAGAGTATAATTAGTAATTTAAAAAAAAAATTGGAGGCACATTTCTAGAATTTGTTGGCTCATTTCTAAAATTTGTTGGTTCATTTCTAGAATTTGTTGGTTCATTTCTAGAATTTGGCTGCATATTTCTAGGCTTTGGAGGCCCATTTCAAAGATTTGGTGGCCCATTTCTAGGATTTGGTGGCACATTTCTAGGATTTGGCTGCACACTAAAGTGCCACGGCACAGTGCTTGAGAGTCACTGTTCTACATGTTTTCAAATATCTGAATATTCAAATGTTAACAATGTATTTATCTACCACGAAGATGGATAAAAATTAAAATAACTGTTGAACAAATAAATTAAAAGTCAACCCAGAGAAAGCTATAAATGCGTTAGCTCAAACCTTACACATGGAAACGTCTCGAAAAAAGAAAAAGATATCACGAAACATCAAAGCAACGTAATTAATTCCTGTCAATTTTTTTCTTTTCAATTCATATTTATCACCTGAACAGAGTATTAATGATAAGATTAACGAAAAAATTTATTTTCACTAAACATTTTTTAAACGATATTTAAGTGTTTTTTTTTTAAATTTCATCATCCGATCAAGACTTTTTTCTGTGACCTTGATATTTTTATCATTTGGTTTATGAATAATTTTTGATATTGAAACCTCATTTTTAAGTAATAATATCACGCTAGTAAATTAATTATGTCTTAAATAACAAGCATACCTTTCGGTTTATTTCCTCATTAACTTTTCAATAATTCTTCAACAAGTTGCTCGAAAATGCGGAAATGTTCCCTCTTAAAGCTCATTAGATTTTAATATATTTAACCACACACTTTTCAAAAGGTTTGGAAATGCCCACGATAATTTTCAAAGTAAGAATGTGTTATAGCAGACATTTTACATTTCATATAAATTTTTTAATTCATTTCCCTGAGAAAATATGCATAAAACTTTTGCCCATGTAGAATCTAGGTTTATAATTCATCATCGATCAGTATTTCTGTATGACATTGCAGTATGAAAAATAATGCAATTGTATCGTGCAAGTTAGTTATTATTTAGGAGTATATATATACAAATAATCTGAAAAACATTTTGAGAACCTAAAGTATGATATACAAAGTGAATAACAAACTCACCAATTTAGAAAAATATTGAAATATTACGCATTTTCTTCACAAGAACAACCTTGGTTTCCCAGATA